>CM053266.1:61329043-61378660 GCA_028583415.1 Protea cynaroides | reverse complement strand
ATAAAAACTCTAACCCATTATCATCTCTAATGTTTTAGATTTGTACTTCATCAAAAACACCCATGTAGTACATGTGTAATCATCCACAAGACTAAGAAAAAATTTGCAATCAGTATGTAATGGGACCGAGTATGGACCCCATATATCACAATGAAGTAAGTCAAAAGCAGTAATTGATCGTGAAGTGTTAGAAGTAAAAGGAGATCTAGTGTATTTTGCTAATGGACACACATCACATACACCATTATATGTTGGTAATTCAGGAATGTGAACAGTATAGGGGGAGGGGTGATCTAACCTGAAGTGCCATGTTTGAGAGGAAACAAACAATGCAACTGTAGCAGATGAGTGAGACTCATATCTGTATAAACCATCACATAGCAGCCCCACTCCAGTCACCATCTTAGTGGATAAGTCTTGAAAAACACAAAAGGAAGGAAAGAAAGTTACAGAATAGTTTAATGATTTTGTAAGTTGGCTTACAGACAGTAAATTGAAAGCAAACTTTAGTATGCGAAAGACATTTTGTAACTGAATAGAAGGTGAGATATTATGTGTACCTACACTGTCAATAGAATACTAACTCCCATCTGGGAGAAGAAAAGGAGGGTGAGTAGTAGGTGAAACAGAGGATGTAGTTGGAGATTTGTATGAGGAAAAATGATGAGAGGATCTTGAGTCAATGACCCAAGAGTGAGGAGTAGAAACAATAGTTTTAAGACAACAATTTATACTTGCAAAATTTGCATTTGGTTGAGTACCATTTCAAAAGGACATAAGTTGTTGATATTGTGTTTGTGTAAGTGGAGGTAGGGGCAAGAAAGAATTGCTTGAATTAGGAGGCAGACTTGTATCAGCTTGAATATGTGCATCAGAAGGCACCACCAGTTCTGTTGCCATATGAATTTGTGGGGACTGAGACCAATTATACCTTGAGTTTCTATGAACAAAATTTGGAGGAAAGCCATGAAGGTCAAAATAGGTATCCTTTGTATGGCCATATTTGTTGCAGTGGGAACAAAGAGGGCTCATGTTTCCACTTCTTGTATCAGGAGCACCAACACTGGAATACGGAGGATGATAGTTGAATTTCGAGAATCATTTCCCACATTTCTAGAATACCCTGTAGTACCTTAGTTGACTGCACATGCAACATTCTCCGAGCTTACTTGAGAACTCCAGAGACCCCAATGTCTTTCTTCCTAGAGGACCAACGAGTATGCCTTTACAACAAACGGCAGTGGTTTCATTGTTAATATTTGAGTTCTAACAGTATCAAATGCATCAGTGAGGCCTAGCAAAAACTAAAATACTTGTTCAGTTTGTGCTTGATCCAAGAGTTTGGTCATACATTTACAGGTACACTTCGCCATATATCCACACGTACATTCTGGCAACTCAAAATAAGAGCCTAATTCACCCCAAAGATTCTTAAGAATATAAAAATACTTAGAGACAGACAAATTATCTTGTTGAAGAAGAGAGATTTGTCTCTTCAACTCATATATTCAGGGACCATCTCCTTGGGAATACCGATTCTCAAGCTCAAGCCACAGGTTACTAGCACTCTTTGCATAAAATACAGCTCCATGGAGACTTTTAATAAGAGAATTAGAGATCCAGGACATTACCATTCTATCACACTGGTCGTATGTAAGACCCGCACTCCATGAACCCGATCTAAACCTTGAATTCATGTCGTAACAGGTCTTTCAATCATTATCGGGCCAGACGGGATGAGCGGATGACAAACAAGTACGAATCAGACCAATTCAGGTATGAAAAACCTCATACCGGTCGATGGTCGACCGGTCTATGCTACCGGTCGATGGTCGACCGGTATGGCCTGCGTAGCATGGATCCGGAAACGGATCTCTACGGGTCCCACTTTCCAAATTTCAAACCGAAGGACTTTCCTAATACTAGGAGGCTTCCTAAACCTAAACCTAGCCTATATAAACCCCTCTAAACCTCCTAAAACCTCTTCCATAATCCACACAAACCCTAGAAAGGAGAAAGAGGCTGAAGAAGGAGAAAATGCTAGGAAGGAGAGAGAAAAGCCACCATTGCCGTTCGACGAAGAACACCTTACCGCCAGTCGACGGTAAGTTCTTAAACCTTCTTTCACATTATGACTCTAAGATGGTTAGTTTGCTTTGATCAATACCATGCAAAAGCAGGTACTGATCTAAACCCTACTTTGCCGACAAACCCTAAGCTAGTCGGTAAACTCTATATTCGAGTTATAGGTTGAGATCATCGAAACTTAGACTTGAATGGAGTTGGAAACAACTCTAACTCAGTATTCAGACCTAGAATGTGTAGGAGAAACCCTAGGATCAATAGGGGGTGACCGACAAAAGTCAAGAAATCGGACGTATGGTCTTCCGGAGACATATCGGTCGATCATATCGGTCGCACCATATTCGACCGGTACCGCGACCGATACCTCCCGGGGACTGGTCTGTGGGGACCGATTGACCATACCGGTCGCAGGTTTCCCCACAGTGCTACGACCGGTACCTATGACCGGTCAGCTCTGTGAAATGTGTTTTGTCATTGTTGGTTTTCCGACCAGCGTAAATCTATTCTAACTAAACCCTAATATCGTATAGGGACCTTGTGATAGCACGTTTGGACCTTATGACACGGAGCGAACTGTCAATCAAGTGTCAGGTAAGGGAATCAGACCTAAACCCTAATAATTAAATAACAGTAAATCGTTGATAATAATGTGATTCTGTGGATTGATGTTTGTGCATTCTCGCATGTCATCCTTTACTTTCAGTTATTATTATTGTTCATGCATATTTGCTATGCTAGGTTGTGATTGTTAGGCATGTGATTGTTTTCGTTGGTGTGTGGAATGGAAATGGCCTGGGGTCTGGGATCATTCTTGACACTAGCACATTTCGTATCGTTCTGTCTTAGCATGCTTGGTGCGGGTAGGGTATCAGGGGGAGGGAGTGGCACTGTGGTCTCCGACCTGGCCACTAAACTCTAGCTCTATCTCTATGCCATAGGGAGCGACGCTGGGGCAGGACCTACTGTGATGACATGTAGGATTGGTTAGTTGCGAGTCCAGTTTGCAACCCCTCGCCAACAGGGGCTTACGTGTTGGTATGGGTAGAGTATCAGGGGAGGTGTTGGCGGTATTTGATCCGAACGCCTTAGCTCTATCTCTATTCCATAATAGAATGTATGTGGGGCGGTAGTGGTGTTTGATCCATTGGGCGACTTCACACACTTGTGTATAGAGGTGCGGTGGCCGCCAATCCTTTCTATAGCACATTGCAAACTTAAAATCAGACCATGATGTGAATGTTACTCATGCATATGTTTGTTGCATTGTCTGATTGTCTTACTGAGCTAAGTTGTGAGCCCACCCTTGTATATATACATGTTTTTAGATGTTAATGCAGGTTACACAGTGGAGGATTACGTGGACGCTCCAGTGTATGGAGGCGTAGCTGCTTTGGATATGCAAGCAGGAGAGGATGCTTTGGATATGCAAGCAGGAGAGGATGAGCATGACGCTTCATGCGAGTGTCCTTTCTGTGTGTATCTCTAGGGTGTTTATTTGGTTTATTTTATTTATTTTTAATTGAAAATACAGTGATGTAAATAAATTTATTTAAGTTTTGGGAATTTGAATAACTTGATATTTTAATTAAATTTATCAATAGATTACTCAATTCATTTCATTTAATACTTTCGCTGTATTTTTTATATTCTGATTGTGGTTATGTGCAATGGTTTGTACGAGTGGATACGGTCTTATTGAGATCCTGATGTGAACCGTTGGTTCAGTGATAGTTCACTCACACTTCTGGTTCAGTCGGAATTGGGGTGTGACAACTTGGTATCAGAGCACTTTGGCTCAGTCCAACAAACCATATTGCACTTAACTAAGTCGTTGAACAGAGATAGGAAAAATTAAAAGCTTTAATAAAATTCCACATTAAGTACTTGTTTAATGCCTGAGACTAAATAAGAAAGAGCATAATATACTATACTAAATGTGGAATTAATAAACAATCATGTTCTAGATAGGAACCATAATGACAGGTGAGAAAAATCATAAACTTCCACCAAATTGTATCAAGAGTAGAATATAGAACATCCAAAGAGCTAGATAGGTTTATATAGGATGCGGTGCATTATTGACTTACTCTTATGATTATAGAGGATGCACATACATGATTCTAATTCTCGTACCTTGACAGAATACCTTCTTGATTCAACCTATCAATTGGAGTTATAAATGTTATTTCCTTAGAATTTATCATGATTATACCAATCTAAGCTACTCCCATAATCGACACCATAAATAAAGATATGAACCGAATGAACATTTAAAGGTTTAATCATTTCGAATGTACATCTTTTCAATTTTATACCTGATTTATTGATGTACCAAAACTTCTCCAGATTTACTCTTGTAGTGCCTTGACCAATGGCACTATATACTCGATAGAACCTCTAACCATGAGGGTAAGAGCTGTAGAATCTCTATTTTCATATATTTGGACCACCGTGCAACTTAACGACCTTTTGCTGCTGGTTGGATTACCATAGATTTACTCCTGATCCTTTAAACCTAAGTTCACTAGATAGAATAAGTGTTCTTCATCATACTGAATTTGAAATAAGGAAATGAATCACTTTTGGATTAACATTCTGATTCTTATATTCCTTGACATCCGTTGATAGAGATACTTAGTTAATAAGGGAATTATTGGAAGGGAGATGATTAAATTCAGATTAGAAACCTTAGAAGAAGTAATGGAGGATCTGTTTTGAGATTTCTGAATGGATGGATTTGTGTCATGATCTGTAAAAGAGTGCATAAGCAGGAAGTGAGAACTATCAAGAGTAGCCAGTAAAAAAATAGATAGCACTCAAGTAGAGTTAAAGATGACTATATTGGTATGAATTTTGACAAGATAGAAGGTTTCTAAAGGCAGAGTCCCAGAGCACCAACAAATTGCCAGGACCTCCTCACACAAACTTGAAACAATTATGACGAATCTAGTATTTCAGATGGAAGCTCAACAAAAGGTGTTCCTGAACGAGATGCTGAAGATGTTCAGGCCACCGGGATATATTCCTACAGAGTGTTGCCTGAGTCTGGACGAAATAACACCTCACTGCCAATGGATGGTAGTACTGGGTCGATGGGCCAAGGGCAGAATCTACAACCACCACACCAATTTTCGTCGTCATCTGTCTATTCAGGAATCTATCCCTACCCACCACCATGGTATGGAAAGAATGCACAAGGATAGAATGACCTAAGCCAAGCAGTGGATAGGTTCTTGAAGCTGAAACCCCCTACTTTCACAGGGAAACCAAAAAAATCACTGTGGCCTGCATAGTGGGTGTCTGAAATAGAGAAGAACTTTTGTTTGATGACTTGTACGGAAGATGAAAAGGTGTTGTTTGCTATGCACATGCTCAAGGAAGATGCCAATGCCCGATGGAATTCTACCCGGTCATACTTAGAGGTAAAGCACACTCAGATCGATTGGGTAATATTCAAAGGAGCTTTCTTCGATAAATACTTTCCGAAGAGCTTTAGAGATCAAATGGAGAAGGAATTTCTCAATCTGCAACAATCTCAGTCAACTGTTGATGCTTACCAGCAAAGGTATGAAGAACTATTTTTCTTTGCTCCGGCAAGCATGCAAGAAGAAGAAACCAAGACCCGTAGGTTCACCATGGGATTACGGGGAAGTATCCGATAGCACGTCTTGGGATTGAAAAAGAAGATATATAATGAGGCTGTGTAGATTGCCTGGGTAATCGAATCCAGTCAAAGAGACAGTTTCTTTGCTCAGAACAGGGGACTGAAGAGGCCTGTTACTGAGACTTCAGGTGGAGGCAATACTAGACCATTCTACCCCTATAGGGCTCAGTCTGCTGTGGTGCATGCAAGGAACACTACTGCACCACCACCGTCATAGTTTGCTGGACAGAACCCAAATGTTAAATGTTTCAACTGCCAGTAATTGGATCATTATGCGAGGACCTGTACTCTACCCAAGAAGCAACTGCCACAGCAAGGAAAGATATTCGCAGACACCACTGAAGAGGCAGCCGCATCACCTGATGTAGTTACTGGTACGATTCTATCCATTCCTATTTGACTTACTGTTTGTTGTGTTTGAGCATGTAGAACTAAGGGATAATTAAATTCCAGGGACTGTAAATATAGCTGGTATACCTGCCAGAGTACTCTTTGACTCTGGGGCCACGCACTCTTTCGTTTCTATTTCTTTTGGAAAGCGAATGGAATTACTTGTCAAGTGTTTGAACCCAAGCTTGATAGTTCGCTCTCCGTTGGGAGTCGAAGTGGCGTTGAATGAATACTATGGGCCGTGTACAGTTAGTATTGAGGGTCGAAACCTAGAAGCAAATCTGGTTCTACTCGAGATGACAGACTTTGACGTCATCTTGGGAATGGATTGGCTAGGCCATCATTCAGCTAGCTTATTATGTGGTGAAAGAAAACTTATGCTTAAAGATGAGAAAGGGAAAGAGTTTAGCTTCACTAGGACCAAGTTACCTAGGAAGCGGAAGCTGATCCTCTCCGCCCTAAAAGCTAAGAGATGCTTAGAGAAGGGAGGAGTGGGGTACTTAGTGTCCGTGGTCGACATGACTTATGAGGTGCCAAAGATGGAAGATCTAGACGTGATACAAAAGTTTCCAGACGTATTTCCAGAAGATATCCCAGGCTACCTCTAGACAGGGCTACAGAATTCGTAATAGACCTGATGCCAGGGTCGGCACCGGTGTCTAAAGCACCATACAGGATGGCCCCTACAAAATTAAAGGAGTTGAAGACCCAATTACAAGAACTATTAGATAAGGGTTTCATACGGCCAAGCATATCACCATGGGGAGCACCTGTATTATTTGTTAAGAAGAAGGATGGTAGTGTACGGCTATGTATCAACTACCGAGAGCTGAACAAGTTAACCATCAAGAATCGATATCCTTTGCCAAGGATCGATGATCTGTTCGATCAGTTATAGGGCGCAAAGGTTTTCTCGAAGATTGATCTTAGATCAGGGTATCACCAATTGAAGATCAAGGCCGCAGATATTCCAAAAACTGCTTTCAGGACAAGGTATGGACATTATGAGTTCCTTGTAATGTCATTCGGGTTGATTAACGCTACAGCGTCGTTCATGGAACTGATGAACCGAGTGTTTCATGACATGTTGGATACTTCGGTCATCGTATTCATTGACGACATATTGGTCTACTCATAAGACAGGGAGACTCATGCAACATATTTGAGAGCAGCCTTACAACGACTGAGAAGAGAGAAGCTTTATGCCAAGTATAAGAAATGTGAATTTTGGCTAAAGGAAGTGGCCTTCCTGGGTCACGTAGTATCTGCAGACAGTATCAAGGTAGATCCAAGTAAGATCACAGCTATAGTAGGATGGGATACACCGAAATCAGTTGCGGAGATTCGTAGTTTCCTTGGTTTAACTGGTTACTATAGAAGATTTGTAGAAGACTCCTCAAGGATCGTCGTTCCACTTACCAGACTAACCAAGAAGGGAGAAAAATTCATATGGACAGATGAGTACGAGAAGTGCTTTCAGACTTTGAAGTCAAGACTAGTCTCTGCACCTATCTTGACCAACCCAGCACCAGGCTTACTGTTTACCCTATATACGGATGCCTCATGGTTGGGTCTTGGATGTGTATTGATGCAAGGGGAACAGGTGATTGCCTACGCATCAAGACAGTTAAAAGAGCATGAGAAGAATTATCCTACACATGATTTGGAGTTAGCAACGGTTATACATGCAATCATGACCTGGAGACACTACCTTTATGGTGAAAAGTTTCAGATTAAGTCGGATCACAAGAGCTTAACTTACCTTTTCACTCAGAAGGACCTGAATATGAGACAGATGAGCTGGCTGGAATTATTAAAAGATTATGATTGTGACATCCAGTACCATTCGGATAAGGCAAATGTTGTGGTTGATGTCTTAAGCCGAAAGTGGGCATTAAAACCTGAGGCAGGACCTAGTATAAATGTTGCATTGTGTGCTGCAGCCTCAAACTCAATAGAGAATGATGAAGAGTATATATTAGAAACTACAGGAGATCCAGTGGAACAGGGCTTAATTCATAAGTTCATGTTGATGTTCGTAGCCTTGAAGATCTCATCGGATATCATAGAAGAGGTCAAAGTAGCAATCCTACAGGATCCACACCTCAAGACTGTGCAAGAAGATCTAGAGAAGGGTAAAAGCAATCCTGACTTTACCTTAGATTGAGACAAAGTACTCAGGTATCGTGGACGATTATGTATGTCACAGCCCAATTCCGTACTCTACAGAACGGTGTGATGAACCGCTAATAAATCAACGGTTCAATCAGGATCTCAAATAGACTCAACACACATCCACAACCATAATCAGAATAAATACAATAGCGAAAGTCTTAATATTAAATGAACTGAGAATCTAAATGTGATAATCATAAATAAAATATCCAATTATGTTATATCAATCGAGACATAAATAAATAAAGTATTAAATTATATTTCCTTAATAGTTTAAATAACAATCTAATCGAAAACGCATGAGTTGAACTCACATGATAAGTCATGCCTCTCCACTATATCTTCAGCATCTATTGCAGCAACATGCCCATTTGCGACAACATTCATATAATCTTTCACAGTCGTACCTGCATCATCAACTAAAAATATTCGAATTCGAAAGGGTGAGCACACGTCATGGCTCAGTGAGCAAACAAAACAATGCAACAACCATATGCATGCATTCAATTCATAACTGTGGTCTGGTATATAAGTTTGTAATGTGCTATAGAAAGGTTCGGAGGCCGCCTCACCTATATACATGAGTGTGTGGAGCCACCTAATGAATATCGGTATTGCAGTCCCACATGCACCCATCATGGACAAGTATACACCCAATGAAAATGGCATTGCTGTACCGGCTGCCCATACCAACACGTAAGTCCCTATTGGCGAGGGCTTGCAAACTGGGCTCGCAACTAACCAATCTTAATGTCAAACAGTGTATCCAAGACCTCACCCCAGCATCCCTCAATACGTCCATAAAGATAGAGCTAAGGCCCCCGACAGAGTCAGAGATTACACGGTCCGAGCCAACCTCCCCTGATGCCCTACGACGTAATAGCTCAACTAAGGTAATGGCGATACGACGACGTTAGTGGAAAAGACTTGAATAGAGCTATGGTACAATATACCCAATGAAAATGGCATTGCAGTACCGGTTGCACCATCCCCTATCCGCATCAAGTACACCAACATTCACTTAGTGGACAAGACTTGAGTAGAGCTATGGCACAATATACCCAATGAAAACGGCATTGAAGTACCGGTTGCACCATCCCCTATCCGCATCAAGTACACTAACCAAACATAAACATTCACATGCCTATTTCTATCATCATCATCATCATCATGTTATAAACAATGAAGTAAATATGCATGAATAGTAATAATAGAAATATTGGATGACATGTTAAATGCACATTACACGCATACAAGCATGGAATCATTCACAGTGTTGGACTCAATAAAATAAAATAGTTTATTATCATCCAATTAGTTTAGGTCTTGTTCCCTCACCTTTGGTTAAGCTTAGGTCCTCTTCAAGCTTTAAGGATCACTGATATATCACTAGAAAGACCTAACAAATCAATAGAATTTAATTATAATTTATTCCAATAATTTTAAGCTTGTTGTATTGCTAGGGTCGCAGGTTGGGTCGCAGGATGGGTCGTAGGATATGAGACCCCAGGGTATAGGGTCGATCATAGGGTCGGTTACCCATCGACCCTAGGTGCGACCGTAGCATTCCTGGCCTTCACGAGAGCTAGAGGTCGATCTTGTGGTCAAATAGGGTCGGTTACCAGTCGACCCTAAGTGCGACCAGATGTAAATTGAGTCGACTTTTCATCCTACAGTCCACTCTTTCGTGTTTGGATCCTTTGGTTTACTTTCATGGTCCATTCTATGATTGTTCTATGGCTTAAAACTACAAGTTACTTCCTTTACTTTGTTTACCATGATTTCCTCCATGGATTCCATTGAAATCTTCCCATGGATGGTTGATTTGGGTTTCTCCTAGATCCTACCCTCTTTTTATACTATTCTAGGGTCTTACACAATCTATGGAGAATATTTTCATACCTTAGTCTTGCTGAATTCTGAGATTCCTCTGAAACTCTTCTCCTTAGCCTTCTTCTCCAACTTTCCTTATCTTCCTTCTCTTCTCTTCTCTCACTTTCAATTAGGGTTTCAAAAGGAGTAAAAGAGCCTAAGGGACATCCTATTTATAGAGAAAAACCTCCCAAAATACGTCCCAATGAGTTTAGGAAAGGTTCCCTTTGAATTAGGAAAGTTTCCTAATTTCTGGTTTCTGTCTGTTTGACTAGGGTCGATCCTAGGGTCGCAGAATCCGTCGACCCTAGGGTCTCAAGTCATCCGACCCTAGGACTCAAAAGTCATGGGTTGGACCCTACTGAGGTGGGGTCGACCCTACCTGTTTAGGCATGCGACCCTACCCTCTATTCTACTATTTTTGGGTCAATTTCATACCTGGTTTTGTGATTTTCTTCGCGCACTTGGTCCGTGTGGCTCGACCATGATAGGTAGACCTGGTACAAGGTGGTAAGACCGGTTAGTTCGGTACGGGTCTTACAATGTATACCTGAGAGTGAGAACTCAAATATCAGAGATCGAGTTATGACAGAAGCTCATTACACCCCGTATTCGGTACATCTAGGAAGCACCAAGATGTACCATGATTTAATAAGATTATATTGGTGGAGGGGTATGAAAGCGGATTAGCTCGGTTCGTATTCCAATGTCTGAATTGTCAGCAAGTTAAAGCTGAAAGGCAAAGACCCGCAGGTTTTCTACAACCACTATCGAAGCCAGCATGGAAGTGGGATTGTATCACAATAGATTTCGTCACTGGCCTACCTTTGACACCAAGGTCAGTGGATGCAGTTTGGGTTATAGTCGATCGACTTACCAAGATAGCCCGATTCATCGCTATCAGAACTCAGTATACCATGGAGAAACTGGCCAAATTATATGTGGATAATATAGTCAGACTTCATGGCGTCCCAAAAAGTATAGTGTCTGACAGAGATCCCCGTTTTACATCAAAGTTCTGGGAATGATTACAGAAAGCTATGGGAACCAAGTTAAAGTTTAGTACAGCTTTTCATCCTCAGACTGACGGGCAGTCAGAAAGAACTATTGAAATCTTAGAAGATATGCTTAGAGCATGTGCTCTAGATTTCAAAGGAGCTTGGGACAAGAAGCTATCGCTCATCGAATTTGCTTAAAACAACAGTTACCAGGCTACGATCCAGATGGCTCCATATGAAGCACTCTATGGGAGAAAATGTCGTACACCTCTGTTATGGAATGAGGTAGGAGAGAGAAGGATTTTAGGACCAGAGTTCGTCAAAGAAACTTGTCGAGTGATTGATCAAATTAAAGAAAGAGTGAAGATAGCTCAAGTTCGACAAAAGCACTATGCTGATAACCGATGTCAAGATCTGGAGTTTGCAATGGGTGATAAAGTATTCTTAACGATATCACCTGTGCGAGGTCTGAAATGGTTTGGTAAGAAGGGAAAGCTATGCCCCAGGTACATGGGACCATACGAGATTTTGACCAGACGTGGTAATGTGGCATTTCAACTGGATCTACCACCATCCATGTTAAGTGTTCATGATGTGTTCCATGTATCTTTATTGAAGAAGTATGTCAGGGATCCATCGCACATCTTGACAGTAGACCCACCAGACTTGAAGAGAAGTCTGATACTCTAAGAAACCAAACCTCAAGCTCTAGAGAGCCCTCTCCACGAGATCTTGGGTCTGATGGTGAAGAGGATGAAGAAGAGATCTTATACGAAACACCTAAATCTACCAAGAAGCCCAGCCCAATTGATAAAAGGATGGATAATGTAGAACAGTTGCTTAGAGGTTTGAAAGGAGTGGAAAGTCAAATAATCGACTCGGAAGGTCTATGTTTCTTTCCAAATGCCAAATTACCATCAAAATTTAAGTGGACTACAGAGAAATTTGATGGAACAGGTGATCCAAAGACCCATCTAAGATCTTTCACCGGACTACTCAAACAAGGTAGAGGGTTTTCTGATGAACAACTAGGACAAGTCTTCCAATTTTCACTTACTGGCGGTGCCCATAGATGGTTGATGAATCTAAGACCTTCTCAAATTCATTCATGGGGAGATATTACTAGAGCATTCAGTAAACAATACTCATATAATACAGAAATTGAGACCAATAGGAGACAATTGGAAACCATGACTCAATTGCCCAATAAAGGATTCACCTCTTACCTGACCCGATTCAGATTAGTGGCCGCACAAATGTGGGATAGACCTTAAGAAAGAGATCAAGTAGCACAGATAATGAAAGGTTTGAATAAAGTGTACAAAGGTTATTTGTTTGCCCAAGGAATTTTGTCTTTCGAAGTGTTGATGGTTGCTGGACAACAAGTGGAGGATAGCATCAATCATGGAAATGAATTACCAATTAAGATAGATGCAACCCCAATGAGAAAGTCTTACCCATCGAAGCCAACAACAACTGCAATACCCTCGGCTATAAAAAGTGTAGCATCTACCAATACAGAACCGTTGGTCATTGAAAGTAGTAGCTCTGGTTATTCTACTTCATCTCAGGGAAACAGAAGGAAGTTTACTGAGGTGGGTCTACCTCGAGCCGTTATTTTGGATAAGCTTGTAAGTGCTGGCAAACTCAAAATGCTTGATCCCAGACCTCTCCCAAATCCTTCACCAGCAAGTTTTCGACCAAATATTTTCTGCAAATACCACAACCAGAATGGACATGAAACCGAGTACTGCTTTAAATTAAAGCATGTCATTCAAGATATGTTGGAGAATGGATCATTCAGGATTGGAAATAAGCCAGCTTCAGTAACCAATAACCCTTTCGCGCACCATTCTACTAATGTCATAGAAATTTTTGAAGAAAGTTTTGATCCTACTTGCCTTATCACTTCTGAATTTGATCCCATTACCATACCTTCTCATATTATTCCTTTTGAGACTTTACCTGAGTTCATGAAATCTGATAGTCAAGTTAATATGCTTCAAGAAGCTGGACACCATTTAGATGTATATTTTCCAAAAGATCTGGAGTATGCCAATGCTGAAATTTGTGTCAATAAGCCCTCGACAATTTACATGGTAGGTCATGAGACAAAGGTAGCTCAAGTAAGCACAAGTTTTGAAAATCTAGAGATATACTTCCCGGAAGATGAAGAATTTACAGTGAGTGAAATGAGAAGTGGTCAGTCATTCAAACCAGTAGCTTTGTCAGTGGATAATCCGGCACAACTTGTGAGGGAAAAAGAGCGAGGTCAAATTAGTCAACCAGAACCTCAGAATCCAGTTTTAAAACAATTACAAAAGACACAAGAAAACGTGTCAATCTGGGGTTTGTTAATGGCCTCTAAAACCCATAGAGATGTAGTTCTGAAGTCATTGGCAAGTATTCAAGTACCAGTCTCTATTGATAGCACAGAGTTGGCTAATCTGGTGGGTAGTGTATATGCCATAAATGCTCTAATTTTTGGAGATGCTGATCTAACCCAAGATAGGAAAAATCACACCAAAGCCCTACACATCACAATCTGCTGTCGAGGAAATTCTATACCTTAAGTCTTGGTTGATAATGGGTCTGCTCTTAATGTATTCCCGTTCAGAACATTCAAGCATCTGGGGTTCAGGGAAGAAGAATTACGTCAATCTGACTTGAGTATCCATGCTTATGATAACACCCGGAGGACTATCTTGGGAGAAATTTTCATTCCGATCAAGGTAGGATGTGCTGAGTTCAATAAAAAATTTCAAGTGACCGACATCCCAGCGTCGTTCAATATGCTTTTGGGAAGACCTTGGTTACACCAGGCAGGGGCTGTAGCATCATCTTTCCACCAAAAGATCAAATTCATCCATGATGGGGTAACCATAACTATTTTGGCTGACTCAGAACTAGTAAGTGCTTTGGTCGTAGATAGTACTGGATCTGACAGTGCTTCAACCACCTCTCCTGAGATCCGCCTAGGTGGATTTCAAATCAGCACAGTCCGAGCTACCAACAATCCAGAACCATCAGGTAAAAATCTTGTATTTCCATTGTTTCAATTGCTTAACATGGCTTATTTTCCAGGCATGGGTCTTGGCTTGCATCGACAAGGCAATGTGAATATAATCTCTATCTTGGTGAATGAGTACAGATTCGGAATAGGGTACACTCCAACAAAGGAAGAGTTGAATAGAATAAAAGAAAAACAAAAAATAGCCGATGACAAATTCTTGAGGCTAAAAAAAAGAAAGTATAAGAATAATGGACAGTTCAGAGAAGATGTAAGAATAAAGAGGAAGACATGGAAGCAACAAAGATCAGATGATGCAATCAATCAAGTCCATTTCAAAGGGTTACATGAAGAAAAAAATACATATTTCAAGACATTGAATGGGTACTTCATTCGCGAAGGAGAAAGTTTTCCCTACTGTGGGTTCCCAGAGCCTTGGTTTGATGTACATTTTCCTGTTCGAGTACCTGGATTTGAAATTTTCTTCAATTGTAATATTGATTGGATGGAATTAGAACAAATGAATATTCAGAATAAAAAACAAGATAAGTCAAGGCCAGAAGCAGAAGTGTTCGATGTCGGGAACTTATTTGACAACAATCAAGTGATGACTCTCATTGAAGAGATCGAGAATAAAAATCCGGATCCTCAACAGTTCATCCTACCGATCAATGGGCTAGTTCTGAATTGGATTTGTTTAAATCATTTCATTATCCGTTCTGAGTTGTCATGTCAACCTAATAGTACGACCATGTCTGGGTCAAAGGTTATTGAGTCTTTAGATAGGATAGAGTCTTTTCCTAGCGTTGAATTTGTTCCACTTGGAACCACCTCTTCTGAAAATTTGCATGATATTAATAAAGTTCAACATTTTGACTATACTGTTTCTACATCTTCTGATTCTGTTTTTAACTCTAACTCTAACTCTAATAATGATGATGATGATGATGAACCACCGTCTGAAATATTAGAATCTATAAAAGCTTCAGAAGAGATGAAAGTTCAACCAGTTGGTGAAGAGTTCAAGATGATTAACCTGGGCACAGAGGAGTAACCTAAGGAAATTAAGATTGGAGTCACTCTGAATGATGAAGAAACTACTAAGATGTTAGACCTATTGATTGAATTCCAAGAAGTGTTTGCCTGGTCCTATGATGATATGCCTGGAGTGGGTACCACTGTGGTGCAACATAAAATCCCTCTACTCCCTGGATTCAAACCTCAATCATAAGCAAAAGTTGAGGAGATTAAAGCCAGAATGGGCATTAAAAGTAAAGGAGGATATTATGAAGCAATTAAATGTTGGTTTCTTGGAAGTAGCTACTTATCCTGATTGGTTGGAAAATATAGTGGTTGTGCCTAAGAAAGATGGAAGGCTGAGGGTTTGCGAAGATTACAGAAACTTGAATAAAGCAAGTCCAAAAGATGATTTTTCGCTTCCCAAGATAGATATTTTGGTCAATAACACTGCCAAACATGCCTTATTATCATTCATGGATGGATTTTCCAGATATAATCAAATCAAGATGACCCCTGAGGATAAAGACAAGACCTCTTTTATAACAGATTGGGGTACATACGGTTATACAGTGATGCCATTTGGATTGAAGAATGCTGGAGCTACATATCAAAGAATGGCTACAACGGTACTCCATGATATGATCCATAAAGAAGTGGAAGTATATGTTGATGATATGATCGTAAAATCAATCAATAGAGAGGATCATTTTATAGCTTTGAGAGCTTTCTTTGAGAGAATCAACTTTACAAATTAAGATTGAATCCTCAGAAATGTACATTTGGAGTCACAGTCGGTAAAATGTTGGGTTTCATGGTTAGTAATAGAGGAATTGAGATAGATCCATCAAAGATAAAAGCTATATCTGAAATGTCACCTCCCACAACAGAAAAATAAATAAGAGGTTTTCTGGGAAGAGTTCAATACATAAACAGATTCATAGCTCACCTGACAACAATCTATGAGCCAATATTCAAACTATTAAAGAAAGATCAGCCAAAAACTTGGAATCCTCAATGTCAATTGGCTTTTGACAAAATCAAAGCATATCTGATGAAGCCACCAATGCTGGTTCCTCCAGTCCCAGGAAGGCCATTGTTGTTATATTTATTTGTTTTGGATGGTTCAATGGGATCTATGATAGCTCAACATGATACTGATGATCATACAAAAAGAGCCATCTATTATTTGACCAAAAAGTTTACTGGATATGAAACCAAGTATACACCTCTAGAAAAAACATGTACAGTATTAGTGTGGGTCATAAGAAGGTTGAGACACTATATGCTTTCATACCCAATCATCCTAATCTCTCGAATGGATCCTTTGAAATATTTCTTTGAGAAACTAGCATTGATAGGAAGGCTAGCACGTTGGCTATTGCTTTTATCAGAATTTGACATCACTTATACCACTCAGAAGGCTATTAAAGGAAGTGTGATTGCTGAACATTTATCTGCACATCCAGTGGAAGATAATACAAGACAATTGGAGGATGTGTTCCCGGATGAAGAAATAGATAACATTCAGCAGGAAGAAAGAGGTGATAGCTGGATAATGTTCTTTGATGGAGTGGCAAACCATCGTGGTTGTGGAGCTGGGGTATTGCTCAATGATCCAGAAGGAACGTTTACTCCGTTGTCATTTCGGTTGGATTTTGAATGTACCAATAACATAGCTGAATATGAAGCTTGTATCTTGGGTCTCAGAGCAGCAATGGTCATTGGGATTCAAAGTTTAAAGGTTTATGGAGATTCATCTGTAGTCATTTATCAAATCAGAGAGGATTGGAAAACGAGAGATGAGAAGCTCATACCCTATAAGCAATATGCTTTAGCACTAGCTCAATATTTTTAAGAAATTGAATTTGACTATTCTCCAAGGGAAACGAACAAATATGTTGATGCTTTGGCGATGCTGGCTTCAATGGTTACTTGTGGATTAGATGAATAAACAAAACCATTGATAATCAAGAAGAGAACAAAGTCTGCATATCTAGAAGAAATAAATGCTTTGACAGTTGATGGCCGACCATGGTTTGCACAAATAGTGGATTTTATCAAAGAAGGGAAGTACCCAACTGATGCATCCTTCGGCGATAAAAGAGCTTTACGATGACATGCTACGCAATTTGTGTTGTGTGAAGATATTCTATACAAGAGGTCCTATGATAGTGTACAATTGGTGTGTGTTGATGAAGAGCAGGCACAAAATATTATGGAGCAAGTCCATCAAGGAATTTGTGGTCCACGCCTGAATGCCAGAATGCTAGCAAAGAAATTTCTTCGACTGGGGTATTTCTGGAACACCATGGAAGCTGATTGTGTTGAATTTGTGAAGCATTGTCATAAGTGTCAGATTTTTAGATTTTTACCAACTTGATACATGTTCCACCTACAGAGCTGCATACCCTTAGTTCTCCATGACCTTTCTCAACCTGGGGTATAAATGTAATAGGAAAAATCCATCCCAAAGCTTCAAATGGTCATGAGTTCATTCTGGTGGCCATAGATTATTTCACAAATGGATAGAAGCTAAATCCTATGCCAAGTTGACTGCAAACAAGGTTGCCAAGTTTTTACAAGAATTCATCATCTGTCGACATGGGATGCCTCATAGTATCATATCGGATCAAGGTCAACATTTCAGAGGGAAAGTACAGGAGTTGTGTGACAAATTTCACATCCAGAGACACAGGTCTTCTCCTTATCGCCCACAGACCAACGGAGCAGTAGAAGAAGCTAACAAAAATGTCAAAGTTATTCTTCAGAAGATGGCCGAAATTCATTCAGATTGGGCTGATAAACTATCATATGCACTTTGGGCGTATCGAACATCTATTCGGACCTCTACTGGTGCCACTCCATATTCATTGGTTTACAGCATGGAAGTTGTGCTCCCTGTCGAGATAGAAGTGCCTTCATTGAGAGTCCTCATGGAATGTAAGATTCCAGAAGCCGACTGGATGCAAAACAGATATGATGAATTGAATTTCATTGATGAGCGAAGAATGAGATCCATAGATAACATCAAAAAGTATCAACAAAGGATTGCTACTGCTTTCAATAAGAAAGTCAAAGTTCGTCATCTAGCAGTTGGAGATTTAGTGTTGAAAGAACAAAGAGCTCTAGTTTTTTATCCAAGAGGAAAATTTCACCAAAATTGGGTTGGACCTTATACAGTCAAAAAAATTCTGCTAGGGAAAGTTGTTCGTCTGACAGACCTTGATGGAAATGAGTTGCAATATTTGACAAATTTGGATCAAGTGAAAAAATATTACGTGTAGTCTCCACATTTATTCAAAGAAATAGAATCAAGGCCTTCAAAAAAAAAAAAAAAAAGCTATACAAAAGCAAAGATGTTGGATGGCACATAGTAAGGAGCAGAGTAGCATGTCGACATTGAAACTACTGTTTGGTTGATCTGAACTTTTGGATGAAGCTATCATAACCATCAAATTCATAAGTGGTTTATCATCTCATCATTATTTGGGAAAGAATCCTGTTTTCTGACAGAACTCTTCTAACCATTCATTAATTCGACGGTTGTTCTAGGAGTTCAATTTTAGTCCTCCTATAACATGCAAACATTTGTCTCTTGGCTATGTCAATCTTTAAAGCTTTCTCTCATAGATCTGACTGGGAACTTATCTGTCGTACAATATTTCAACGGTATCCAAAATTCCCATAGTCCATTTTCATATGCCAAAGTGATATCTCCTCAATGGGATCGATCATTCTACAAAAATAGCCAAAAGCTCTTCCAATGGTAACCCCATATGGATAGTTTCTTATCTGTCCATCTGGACCATTACCCTCCTCATTTTATCTATAGATTTGAAATTTTTGAGTCCAGACATGGTCGTATAAGTCAGTATCATATATACAATTTCTCAGGGATATTCCTTCACATTTAAACATTTCTGATGACGGCTATTCCAGAGATAAATGTCAAATTACTGATTTTATCAGAATATATATAGAAATATTCGATGATGTTCAAGCTTGGTTGTTGTCTAATTGTTGCACAGACATGGATCGAGTTCTACGACACTGGTCTTGGCGTATGATGTTTTGTGACCATGCTTCTTTAAGTTCGCTTCATCTTGAGGCATTATTTCAAATCATGTCCATGCATTTGTATCCTAGCTTGATAAAGGCTGCAATCAAATTCTGGGATCCAAAAGTACATGTATTCCGGTTTGGAGAAGCAAAAATCTGTCCTACTGTTGAAGAGTTCCGAGCGTGTCTCATATATCCTTATAGAGAAGGAATATTCAAACCAAAGCTAAAAGAGGATTATACTGAAGATATCAAAAACTTTTTGGGGTGGAGCAAGAAAGAAATGGACAAATTTGTGGTACATGGTCGACTAAACGTGAGCAAGATGATTGAAGCCTATGCCCATCTGGATACAAAGAATATGGAAGAGAAATTACGGAGGAGAAATGTATATGTTTTCTGTAAAATTGCCCGAACCCTCTTGCATAGTTCTCAAAGTACAGATTCTCTAGCTATCATCGAACTTATCATTGCTACCCGGGGTGGCATAGATATCATTCCGACAATTTTGGCTAAAACCCTGAAAGGTCTAGACAAAGTAGCCAAAGGCTGTGGTCGCTTTGATATCAACAAATTTTCTGGGTCAGCTTATCTTTTACAATACTGGCTGTGCAAAAGGTTGGGTTTAATCCCTGAACTGGAAGTGCCTGTGTTTGCCTCATTCCATTATGAAAGAAGAATAAATGTTGCAGTAATGCATGAAGAAAATGATTAGCCAACTCGTCTTCAAGCAATAACAGCAGAAAACATTAGATGGAGATGTAATTGGTGGACTTTTAATCGAGTTATAATGAATACATTCCACAATTCACATGTTCAAAATCATGGGCTTAACACATTTAACTTTCTATTCCCCTAGAAGATTGTCTCGTCAGTTTGAATTACTTCAAGAGGCATTCGAAGAGCCGGATGAATCTGACACACCCAAGGAATTGATGTCACAGCTTGCAAGCGGGATTGTTTGGGACTGGAGCAAGAGAAATATTGTCGCTTTGAATTGATTCCTAATTCTCTTTAGAATTCAATGATACTGATGTCGGTCAAATGGTCATTCAATTTACTCAATGATTGTCTTGTATATCAAACAATTTCATATTCAAATTGCAACATATTCGACTCCTGAAAACAATTCTGAGTGTCAAATTAACATAACCAATAAAGAATGCCTATTTGTCAAATATTTTGTGTTTATAATAATCACTGCAGGTACAAATTTTTAGCGAAAAAGTATCATGGAGAAATTTTGAAGCCAAAGGTACGTATTTTCTTTTTATTCTTCGGACGACAAAATTAAAGCATTCATTTTCCTTAACCTCAATTTAACAATCTCGATTAAAGAGGGGTATCTATAGATGCTTCAAATTTGTCGAGGAAGCTAAATTATATTTTAGCTCAAAATAAAAAAATAATAAAATAATGAATAATGATAATAATAAATGATAAGTAGATAAATAATAATACCAATAAATAAATAAATAAAATATAATAGATAAGCAATATATAATGGTAAAAAATAAAATAAAATAAAATAAAATAAATATGACAATAATAAAATATAATTTTTGATTAATTAAGTTGTTTTTCTTTAATTTTAAATAAAGTAAAAATAATGATAATAGAAATGTATAAACAATGATGAAAAAATAAATAATAATATAAAATGAAGCATAAAAAATAAAAAAAATAAAAAAACAACAAACCAAATGTTGTCCACGTGGTTTGGAAAAGGAGACTCCATCCACGTCAAAAAGAAGAAAAAAAAACGTTTAAAAGGGCACTATTGTAAATGAGGGTTAAGTTAAGTTAAGTTAAAATATATATATATATATATATATATATATATATATATATATATATATATATATATATATATATATATATATATATATATATATATATATATATATATATATATAAAAGGAGAAAGACGCATGTCAAGTTTCCACTTCAAAAGTTCGAACTAGTAAGTGAGGGGACTCTCCATATATAAGACCACAGGATTCCAATCTCATTAGGATTTCAATCTCATTAGCAATGTGGGACTATTCCCAATACTCCCCCCTCACATGTAACCCCACCGTTAGGTGGTGTATATGTGGTAGTATATGTGACATTACATGGCACTTTTCAGGTGACTGGTCCCTCTTCTTGGGTGACTGATCCCTCTTTGGGTGACATATAGTCCCTCTTTTGGGTGATCGTCCCTCTTTGGGTGACTGATCCCTCTTTGGGTGACATATAGTCCCTCTTTTGGGTGATCGTCCCTCTTTGGATGACCATAGTCCCTCTTTTGTGCATCTTGCGTCCCTCTTTCGGTGACTTGGCCTCTTTTTTTTTTAGGGTTATTATGAGAGGGAACCTGGAGCTCTGATACCATGTCAAGTTTCCAACTCAAAAGTTCGAACTAGTAAGTGAGGGGACTCTCCATATATAAGACCACAGGATTCCAATCTCATTAGGATTTCAATCTCATTAGCAATGTGGGACTATTCCCAATAACGCAGAGAGAGCATTTTCTCTCTACGTTCAGAACGAGGAAACAGAGGCGAAGGTTTTGAAGAGCAGAGAGAGGGTTTGAGGAGGAAGAGGAAGAGGACGACGACGGCGGATACCTGCGGCGACGGAGATGGTGTTAGTCTAGTGCGAGAGTGGCCATTGCTCAACGGCAGCGGCGACCTACGCTCGATAGCGGTAGATCTGAAGCTCGGTGGCGATGCAATCTGTGGTGAATCTGCGGTAACTCTGAGTTCAGGTTAGTTTAGATTGGTTTCTTTCTTAGCAATGTAGCCTAATGTTCTTGATCTCCAAGTTGTTCTTCGATTTAAAAAAAAAAAAAAAAAAAAAAAAAGATTAGAAAATTTTCATCGATCAACTAGTTTCTTCTCACGGATCTGGAAATCGTTCGGCAGATCCAAGTTCTTTCAAAGATTCATGGATCTGATAGCCGATTATTTTTTTTCTTTTTTTTCAATTCTTGAAATCTGTTCGGCAAACTCGAGTTTCTTGCCAAGATTCGTTGATTTGATAAATGTTTGAGTTAGAAAGTTCCAGCGGTAATTTCATAACTGTTTCTCATTTAAAAAAAAAAAAAAAAAAAAACCATTCTCATATTTGGTTTTAGCCTAATTTTTTTTTTTTTCTTTCTTTCTTTCCGTTTGATGAATTCCTATATAGATCAGTGTATGCTCAGTATAACGCCTGGATCAGTGTATACTTAATATAAGGACAGTTTAGCCTCATTTCCTTCATTTTCTCAGCTTTTGATCCTTATTATGCCTTTCATCATTTAGAAATCCCCGAAGGCAATGTTATTAGCTATTTACACTGGTTTTTCGGAGACAAACATTTTGGCAAAATTAATTGGTTTTCCTAATATAAATACTGGCTATCTGGTGACAAAGTATATTTCAATTTTGAATCTATTTATACTAAAAAGATTTGGTTTAGTACTTTGGGACTTGCGATGTAATATCCTTGTAAAATGGACGGAGTAGAAGTGAGATTCCTTTGAAAATACAGAGACAAAGAATTAACTAGAATTATTATTCTCTACTATGGCTTTCTTGGATGCATAAGTTATTAGAAGTAGTTGCTAAACAGGCTGAGGAAGGGAAAGTATGTTTGCTTAATCTGTAGGTCTTCGGAGATATGGTACCATAAGAATGTTGATACTTTCTTTGTTGGTTCTACTCTAAAATTATTTTGAAGATATGCCAACTCTGAAAGGGCATGTGAATGGGCTACAATTCAATGCCTTTTTAATACAAATTGCATGTATCTATTGCCCATTTGATTGGCCCTACCTTAACGCTGATCCGGATAGTGTTGATTATTTTCACATAAAATACCATGACACATTTTCTGTTTACCTAGGCATAGCTTTAGTTTTTTTTTTTTTTTTTTTCTGGGGCTGTGGAAGGCATTAAATGGTGCTTCCTGTCCATTGACATATAATTACTTAAAAAGGCATAAAAACAGTGGGTAAATATAGTCCAGCCTGGTGAGTTGGAATTTCAGAATTTATCAGGAAGAAACCATGCTCTCACTTGTGAATGATGAGGTGAAATACGGAGTACGTTTTCTTTGGATAAATTAGAACAGGGTACTTACAAGGAAAAAGTATTAAATTGACCCAATTAACTTAAAACCTAGTTGATTTTGTTTGTGACAATAATTCCAATGGAGCATTCTAGGACTCTTGGGTCTAAAGGCTGGGCATCGTTGGTGTATTCGCTAATTCAGATACTCTCTTACTTTTGGATACCTGATTGATCAATTTGAGTTTAAGTGGTATTCATCAAATATCTACAAAGGAGTGCGGTGTTTAAAGCACGCAAGATCATTTTCTCTCTTGGCGTCCATCTCTACTCACAGGCAGGTAACGTTCCTAACTCTATGTCTTTACTTTATATGGTATATGGGTTCGGCCATCGTGCACCCATAATTATTCAATGCAGGTGGGTAACACGATATGCATGCGGCACTTGCCATCCCTAGCATAGTGACAAGCGAGATAGACTAGGATGTACCATACCCCTTCAATGTATCCCACAAACGTGAAAGGAAATGTATTAATTGTTTTGATTCTCAATCCTCACTTATGTATCCCATAGAAATTTTTTATAAAATTTTATAATTATTCTCGTGCAATGCGGGCTCACGTGCTTGTGATTTGCAAATAAATATAGACGCGTGGATGTATGTATGAATAAAGCGAGGCATCGATGCCTATTGTCCAATGTCGAGAGTACCCTTTCACATGTTGACAAAATAAAATTGTTTTCATTTTTTATGCGTAGTTCATTCCGAACTACGTATGGACTTGATTTTCGGATATCACCCCGAGATACGTAGGCTGCCTGGGAATCCATTACCCAAGCTCAGTCCAATTGCAATGAGGGTTATAATAGTACCTAATTTTCATCATAATGTATTTTGTATATTAATTTAGAAATGTGTTCTTTCCAAATTTACTATTTCAATCGTCCTGCATAGTTTCAAAAATTCATTTTTCAAAGAAAAATTAAGTCTAAATTGCATCATAACATATTTTATATTATATTTAGCACACTGGCTTCAAAAATGTTTTTTTTCAGATTTTATTGTTCAATCATCAAGCATAATTTCAAAAATTCAAAATTCAAGAAAATTAAAATTTAATTCAATTTCAATTCCAATTTTATTCTAATTTCAATGTCAATTTCTAATTCAAAGTTAAATTTCAAAAATTCAATTTTAATTCAATTTCGGTTTCAATTTCAATTTAAATTCCAAATCTATTTTCAATTTCAAACTCAATTGATTTCTATTTCAATTTCAATTCAAATTCAATTCAATTTTAAGTTCAATTCAATTTCTATTTCAATTTCAAGTTTCAATTCTAATTTCAATTTCAAATTCAATTCAAGTTTTCAAATTTCAAATTTCATTTCAATTCTTCATCTTCACGTCGAATTTTGGGCAAACATTCCATCATCGCATGGAAGTCCCTTCTATCTTGGGCAAACATTCCATCATCATATGGAAGTCCCTTCTATCTTGGGCAAACATTTCATCATCGTATGGAAGTCTCTTTCAGTCTTGGGCAAACATTCTATCATCGCATGGAAGCCCCTTTCAATCTTGGGCAAACATTTTATCATCGCATGGAAGTCTCTTTCAAACCCTATTTTACATAGATGGTTTATCGGTTTGACTAATGGCTGTAGAAGTCTATTCGATGTGTTTTACATAAACGGTCTACTAGTTTGACTAGTGGTTGTAGAAGTCAATTCGATTGCTTTACATAGACGGTCTACCAGTTTGACTAGTAACTGTAGGAGTCTATTCAATATCCTAAACCTAGATGACCTATTAGCTTGACTAGTGGCTATAGGGATCTATCATTTTATCAACCCAAGCGGTTGAACTACGTTGGACTTGATTCTTGAGCTTGTCCTGAGATACGTAGGTAGCTTGAGTGTTTATCATTCAAGTTCAGTCCTAAACTAATTTGTTTTTAACTTACTTTCATTTTTTTTCATCTCTAGAGTTGATTTCAAAAAATCATTGCATTTGAACTTTGGACTACGTTTCAATAACTAAAAAATGATTTTTGTCTGTCAACATGTTGAGCGGTATGTTTGTTATCCGAAATTGACTGATTGGTTCGTCATCCGATCATTTTATTTTGATCTCTATCACATTTAAATTTTTCTTTCTGTTATATTGATGGCTTGTTTATAGATTGAAATACATCTAGAATCTAGGTTTGGTGCCTGTTAAAAGTTGTTTAGCCATTGCCTGTAATTTAAATTAGGATAGGAAAGGATAGTATATGAAGACTAAACTTCGGATTAGGGAATTTGGATGTCAAACTGATATAAACCTTTGGAACACGGTGGAAGACCATAATAGAAAGTAAATGTCTTTTTCTTAAATTCATGATGACATGTCGGTTACCGCACGGTAAGGATATGTAAAATCAGCTAGAATTTAATGTGACTGACGTGTCAATGACTGAGGATCTTAGATTTAAGATTATCTAGCTGATGTGTCAATGACGCTGAGTTCTTAACGGACTCTTCAACTTCCACCTTTCGATTTTGTGATGATCGTGTAAGCTCCACGAGATTTCATCCTCCGTACGTAATGGGTTTCATATTTAATGATGGACCCCACATTTTATTAATTAAAAAATGATGGCTCCCTACACTACAATAAAAACCATTTTTTGCGACATAAATTAGCGACGGTATTTAAATTTCCGTCGCAAAAAATAATTTTAGCCGACGAAAATTAATTTTCTGTCGCAGAAAATTATTTTTACTGACGGGACTTAGAATCCTGTGGCAAAAAATTAGAGAGTTTAATGACGGAACTTAAATTCCCGTGGCCAAAATCTTGTTTGCCAACGGGATCAAAATTCCCGTGGCCAAAAACCATTTTTGTGACCACTCACTTGAGTAACGCTTTGCTGGTTTTGTTGATAACTTTCAACGGTATGGCAATATCCCCCCCCCCCCCTCCACACACACACAAAAACACATTACAAAACCTATTCGGCATGAACAGGTCATCAAAAAATGGCTTGGTTTATTGGCCAGATCCTTTTTTTCTTCGGCCTATTTCAAGTATCACCCAGCCTGTTTTGGTGCTGGGTGGTATGTTGATTTGGGCCAGGGCTTTGATAATTGTGGAAGACTGAACATAATTTTAATTATTTTCTATTTTTTTATTTTTGAAGGAGAGCAAGAAAAAAATGTTTTAAGAAGTCGCTGTTTCCTCATGTGTAGAAATTAATTTATAAAGTTTTAGGAGGTTTGTCAGTTCCTAAGCAGGCTCTCTATCATCTAAGCGGAATGGGGTGTGATTAGCGAGAATGTTATGCCTTGGCCCTTGAAAACTAATTGGAAGATGCACAACTAAGTTCCTGATATGGGGATTGAAACTTGTAAGGTGTATAGCTTTATGTCAATTATGTTGTTTAATGTATGTATGTATCCCAATGGGTTGTAGTTTGGTTGCATAATTTAGGACCAGAAAGCACAATGTGTGCTTTGATTGCTTTTATTCATGTTCTATGTCAATTGGAGCTGATAGGGAGTCAATTTTAATCTCCCAAACCCAACAAGGTTAGTTATTATAGAAGTTTATACGCTTCAATTTTATTTTATTTTATTTTTTGCTTTAGTTTTGGGACCATATTGTTGCAGATGAACACATGATGTGGGTTCTTCTTATGGTCAATCGGAAAATGTGGAAAATTGAACTGAAAATTCTGTCAACTGTAATCTGTCAGTTCTATATGGAGCCACCAATGTTATATTGTTGAATAGAGAACATGTGATGTGGAGTCATCCTGCTTATATTGTATGCTTTCCTTTTAATTATCATGAAAAATCATCTCTTAATGTCAAGTAATCTAAAGAGGTTGTCAGTTACCAGTGTTTTGCTTCTTTCCTAGTTCTCTTTTTTTACATAGACCAAACAAGTTGGTAACAATATAGTGTGTATACCTTGTGCAGTAAGTGTGAAATTTCCCCTGTTCTGTAAACTTGGCTAGGGTCAAAAATTGATGATGATGGGAACTGCAGATGAAATAGAAAAAGCCCCAGAGAAAGGTCCTGTTTTTGTGGAGGACCTTCCAGAGGAAGAGCAAGTTGTTGCTGTGGTGAGTTGAATGGTTGTCTACTCTCACAAACTGTTCTAATAGCTGAAGTCACACTCCCCCTCCCCCCCCCGAAGGGAAAAAAATTATTCAGTAGTTGTTGTGTGTATGAGATATCTTGATCATTATTCTATTGCTTCATGCTCTGAAGAGACATTATTTCTATTTTCAAGGGTCACACTGCTGGTATTTTTAACCTGGGGAATACCTGCTACATGCATGAACTCCACATTACAGTGCCTGCATTCAGTTCCAGAGTTGAAGTCTGCATTACTCAAGTGAGTGTCTATTGTTTTATGCTGCTATTGGTTTAAAAAAAGACTCCTCAAGGATTTATTCCTAAGATTAAAAAAAAACAAAAAGAAAAAAAAAGAATCTTTAAGATGTGCTTTGGAACTTATGAAAATTGCATTTATGGTTGAACTTAGTTTTGCACTTCAATGTGATATTTCCAATTAGGTATCCCCATTCTGGAAGAAGCAACGAGTTGGATCAGTCTTCACATCTCTTGACCATGGCGACAAGAGACCTATTTACTGAGCTTGATAGAAATGTCAAGCCTGTTGCGCCAATGCATTTTTTGACGGTTAGTTATCATTTTTGGTCAATTGTTTTTATGCTTATTCCACGTATTTTCTCCTTGAATGTCAATCAAGTTCTGCTCCCACCAACCAAGGAATTATATTGGCCATTTGGGTTGAAGTTTGTGCAATTTGTTTAAGACCTTATTTGATTTTAATGAAATTACTGTAATGATGATGGTTTTCGTGCTTAAACCAAAATAGTTTAGCAATGTTGATTTTTTCCTAGTATTTCAGCAATTTTGATTGAAAATTGTTAAAAGCTGATTCCATGTCTATGATCATATTATGGCTTTGGAGGATAAGTTTTCAGAGGCTTTTATACTATCGTATTGATTGAACTCTTTTGCCGTAAAGTATATTACGGGATCTATTGACAACTATGATTATGATGCCTGGAGCTCTTTACAATGAGAGGCTACCGATATTTTAATTAAAGATTTAACTTATTTAAGAAGTTCTATTAAACCTTTGATCCTGGAAATGGACCCAAATGATCAAAGTAGCAAATGCTCACCCAAAAAATAATTGATCTTAGAATTTGACCTTAACTTGCTGAATTCACATGAAAATCCTGTGATCTTAGACTTGGAAGATAGGTGGATGACCTTTCTAAAGCCACCAAAGTGATCAAATTTTAGAAATTTGTGTCAGAATTTTGGCTCTTTGTATTTATTGTGCTCCTTGGGTGAGAATTTCTCTGTGACAGTGAAAGATAAAGTAGACATAGCTCAATGTTGGAGTTAGGAAGAAGATTGGGGGTTTTTATTTTTTTTTCGCACCATTATTGCAGATCATTGTCAAAGTAGTCACTGTCAAATATTGAATTAATAATACACTTATATTGTTATTTTTGTAACCTACAACCTGCTCTCAATTGGATGAATTTTTGAAAGTTTGCTCTATATTATATACTATTTAAAGAAAAAAAATCCATTGCAAGCGCTTTATGAGTAATGTGATTAAAAAAAAAAAAGGATTTTTTCCAACGGAAACTTTGGTCTGTAGCGTAATGTTTATTATAGACCACGGAATATAAGTTTCCGTTGTGTAAAATCAATATTATAGACAACGGCCTGTTTTTATGTTGTGTAAAAAGGTTATTATAAACCACGATATATCGGTCTCTGTTGTGGAATGTAAATATTATAGACAACGAGACTTTTTCCATTGTCTAAAATCTAAATTATAGACAACGGAATGCCTTTTCTGTTGTGGAATGTATATTATAGACAACCAGACTTTTTCCGTTGTCTAAAATCTAAATTATAGACAACGGAATGCCTTTTTTGTTGTGAAAAATATATACACCCATAGAGCTAAAAGATGGCATTAGTAAAGCCCAAATTAACCATATTTCATCATCATTACTATTGCAATCCTAGACAGCTAGTCACTGGAAATCTGAGTCTCAACTCTGAACTCTCAAGGCAATATTTAATATATTATGCTTAGCATTTCCCTGTTCCATTTATAAAGTAACTTAAAGGTATATTAATCAAAGCAAATATTTTTTGTACTGTATACAATGTATTTTTTTTTGTTGTACTTTGGAGTACTGTATATATACAATGTTTTTTTTTTAACTTAGCTTATTTCCATGTAAAGGTTGAAATATCAGTTATAAATTTCAATTCACTTGGAATTCTTCTACATTTTAGTTGCTAGTTTTTTTTTTTGTTTTGTTTGTGTTTTATGACGGGATATATAGTTTTCAGTGTTCATAACAGGAATATTTCAGTATGCGTATTGCTTGGGAAATTTTTTTTAAAAAAAGACTATTTTTACCGACGGTAAAAAAATCCGTTGGTAAATAATACTTTTACCCACGGAAATTAGATTTTCGTCGGTAAATAGACAAATTTATGCCCACGGAACGGTAATAGAGAACGTGTTGGTAATTATAGATATTTTTACCGACGGAACATATTTTACCGTCGGTAAATATCAACAACTTCAACCACGGGAATTTACGTTCCGTGGCTAAAAATATAATATTTTAGCCACGGGAACTTATTTTCCGTGGGGAAAAATGTGAATTTATACCCACGACGACGGAAACATCCTTGTAGCGACGGAAGTTTTCTAACTTCCGTCGCCAAAAATAAACATTGTTGTAGTGAAAAGTGAGACCCAAACCAAAGAGCCGGGGTATGAGTCGCTTAGGTTGAGTCAGCAACATTTATTTTCATTCACATTTTAGTATTTAACACTTACCCAAATTATAATATGACAATTGCCCATTATTTCTTTGGTTTGACCATAAGCCTTAATCCATTACGTGAGTCATTAGCATTTCTCATATGAGAAATTATATATACGTCTTAAACCTTATCTAGGTGGCGACTTCATTTCATTTTACGTTTTAATCATTTCATACAAATTACAAACCATTCGTCCCTATAGGATGACCCAGAGTCAATCCACCAGGAATCTATAGGAGCATCAACCAGAAAAGACTCAAAACATACTAGAAAAAGATGAGTACCAGATTCTTTCTGCTTATTCAACCAAGCCTGCCTGCTTAGACAGTCTTTCTCCATGTGTCCCTTCTTTTTGCACCAGAAGCACTCCACGCCATTCAAGTCTTTCTTGTCATCATTTCCTTTCAAGGTATATGATTTATTATAGGGTTTTCCATTTCTCTTTTTGAAAAACTTTTTCTTCTTCTGAGGTCCTACACTTCCAATTCCCCTTCTCTTTTTAGGAAAAGGTTTATGCTGAATTAAATTTGCACTCTCAAGTTTCTTCTTTTTCAATCTATCCTCTTCTTGAGAGCAAAAGGAAATCAAATCGTCCAAACTCCAATTGTCTTTCTGAGTATTATAAGATACATGAATCTGACTATATTCATTTGGGAGAGAAGTCAAGGCAAGATAAACCAGAAAGTCATCATCCAAAGAGGTTCTCAGTCCCTTTAGTCTTTCCTTTTTTGCAACCAATTCGAGTATGTGTTCTCGAATACTACCATTTGAATCAAACATTGCTCCAGTTAGGGCTGCCATCAGACTAATTTTGAGACTTTTATTTGTTACATTAAATTTCGTCTGTATCTCTGTCATATATTCTTTGGCAGTATCTTTCATCTAGAGACTACCACGAAGAGATTCAGAAACGAAATTTTTCAACAGGATTAGAGATTTTCGATTAGAAGCTTCCCACATCTCCATTTTTAAAATCTGAGCAGGAGAGCTCTCAGGAGTGATAGGAGGATGTTTCTCCTCTCTGATAGCTAAATCCATATCCGATATACTGAGTTGGGTTTCCACTGCCTCATACTATTTTTGGTAATTAGAACCAGTGAACACAGGTAGAGAGGCAAATACATTTGCAGGTATCGACATCCTGAGATGAAATTTACTATATGAGTTTACATTTAAAAGTTTACATTTAAAAACATATATGAAATTGATATATCCAACACTAATGTGTATATCAAGGAAATAAATGAATCATTAAACCATAGCAAAATGGAGGTGAATATTTCCCCTTCTTAAGAATCGATCGCACTACACACTTATCCTTTGGGATAAACATGCACTGATCCTCTTAGATATCCAGGCTGAACCGCCAAGGAATGATGCTTCGACAAATTTCATCACCTTTGGGTGATTGAAAAATCCTCAGCCAAACATCCTTAAAAATAATTTCTTTTCTTAAGAGTCAACCGTATTACACATTTATCCGTTGGGATAGGCATGCACTGGTCCTCTTAGATATCCAGGCTGAACCGCCAAGGAATGCTGACTTTAGAAAATTTCATCACCTTTGGGTGAATGAAAAAACTCTCAGCCGATTATCCTTAATCAGTGAGTGCATGTAACTAATATAACTGGATAATGCCACCTTTGAGTGTGCATCATCAGGCTTGACTACTTTTGTATAAAATAAAATTCTTGAATTTGCAGACATAACCATGCAATAGGTATACCGCTTTGGTGGGTTTTACTCTATTACACAATTATATCTGTAAATTCTGATATGTAGTCATATAGAGATTTAAAAATTGAAAACATGAAATTATGTCTCAACAAACCAATATAAACATGCACATTACTCATCTGGTAATCATCTCATCATTTAAAATTACAAAAACCTTATAAAATACTCCCAAAACTAGCTTTTATCCAATTACTATAGCTTTGGGATTCCACAAATGACACTACAAATATACCAAAATGAAGATAATCAAAAAAAGAATTCAATAGAAAAAATTTCAGGTCAATCGGACCTATAACGCGCCCTCACGCGTCGATTAAAGTCGGTGCGTGGGATCACTTGCCTGTGATCCAAACAGGGCCTAAAGCCTGAACCGATTTTTGGTTCGGTTCAATAAACTTGATCCGATTTGGTTCGATTTAGACAGTCTCAGTCCAAAAATAGAACCGGGTCAACTCGATACGGGTCATAATTCGGGTCGGCCGACCCATTTTGCCTTATCCGGGTCGGGTTCCCCGACTCACCTTATTTGGGACGCTTATATTTCGGGTCGGGTTGGCCCCCCCGACTTCAACTTATTTGGGTTGGGTCATATTTCGGGTTAGTCTACCCCGACTGCGACTTAGCTTGGTCGGTTTATATTTCGGATCGGTTTGACCCAACTTGGCTGAACCGGCCCGGTTTAGATCGGATCGGGTTTAGCCGACCCGGGTTACCTGGGTAGAGGTTCTGAGGTCGGTCTCGGGTCAACCCGGTCACCCGCCCTCTTCTTTTTTTTTTTTTTTTAAACCAGCGAGTGGATCTCACTCGCTTCTTTCTCCGGCGCATGGCGGCGCGTCCGGTGACGGTGATTTTTATATTGCCATGACCGTCTGAGGGAGATCTACACATTGGTATATTTTTCTTGTAATTTTGACGGTCGAAAAATTATGCGATTATTTAAATCTCTTCTTTTTCACCAAAATCAAATGGGAACTAAAAAAAAAATTTTCTTTATGTTTCAATACTCAATGATTTTTAATCCATGTGAGATGGCTCTGATACCACTGTAGGATTTTTATTCATCCTAATAAATTTCATTTCAATGAATCCCATATGGAATATAAAACATATTTGAGTAATAACATAATCAATAATAGAGATGGGACATACCTTTTAGTAGAAGATTGTTTTCTGCCTTTACCTTTTGCCTGATTCTCAACAGAGATCTTCTATAGTCTCCTCTCCCTTAGGTATGGGTCATTTTCTTTTCACGTAGAGAGAGACTATAGGGACCCTGCTTCATATGTATAATGATTTAGATTTCCAATCTATTCCAATCCCATAATGGAATAGATTTGATTTATATTTGGAAAGGGATAATCAATCAACCTTGATTGGATTCCCACCAGTCAAAATAGGCAAGTAAGATAATGTTGTCCATAATAATAAAATCAGAAAAAGATTTTACTATAGATATTATTAAGTGAGAGGTTATAATCAGTCAGTGTAAAGTGTATAAGTAGAACAGTGTAAAATACTGTAATATTTGTTCAATGAAATTGTGATTCCTCTTTCCATATCATCGTTTTTTTTTTCTCTTTCTCTATATTCTATAGGATAGATTGGATCTGAACCATGAAACACGAGCAATAGGACAGAAAAAAAGAATATGCTCGATCGATTCTTTTTCCTCTCCACATATGCGACAATTAGGATCAATAGGGATCTTCCTATGGATAAGATCTTCTCCGGAGGCTAAACCATGAACATACGCCCTCCAATGAAATCCCTTGATTTTGGGAGCAGTTGAAGATGACCATATTCTTTTCCAAGCTCTTATAGAAATAGATTTTCAATAACTAATCTTCCATGAAGAGGCACCATTAAAATCTGAATCAACATCAATATTAGATATCAATTTATATGTCGATTTAATAGAAAATCTCCCATATTTAGCTCCATTCCAGAATTGGATATCCTCTCCTGCTCTAATTCTTAAGTGGATATTCATGACAGCCTCTTGAATCACATGCGGAAAATAAGCCTCTAATAGATTTTTCCTCCAACTTCTATTTATTGGGTCAATCAAAACTCCAAAACCCATATTAAATTACAACCAGGAGGTTTCTCAAAAGGAATTTTTCCTCCCTCGATGGTTACCCATAATCTAGTCAACAAGGAAATAAAACAATCAAGACTCTCAAAAACAAAACTTGCCATACAATGAAAGATCAACTATATTCAAGTAGATTTTCCCAGGTGACTTAAGTTGTTAAAAACAATTTTCAGGAAATGGGTATCCTAAAACCCAAAAATTTGAATAAGTTAGTTATAATCCTATGGAACAAAATTAGAGTTCAATTTGGATCACTCTTTCTCTGTTCCTTTCCACCACAGAATGTGGAATTGCTCCGGAGAGAGAATAGCCTGCCATACCTTACTTTGTTTTCCGCACAAAGTTAGTCCAAAGTATGCCCCAAATTTAGTGGCGAAATGATCAAAGATATGGGTTTTAAATAACAGTGGCTGGTTTTGGAGAGATGATGAGACATATATTTCTTAGGAGAGGGGTGAGAGGGTAGCTCCCCCAACAACTCACACCCCCGATGCCATCAGAATCGTAGAGATTATTCCACCGGAATCATTGTGGGAGTCTACTGCTCCATCGATGCTCAAACTCAAGCTCACACAAAGAGATCAGTTAGGGAAGAGAGGGTTAGGGTTTTTTTGGAGTCTCTTGTTCTCTTGAGAAAACGAAGCCCTAATCGTAGGAAAAAACAAAAACAAAATGAATGATTGTTATCACCTATTAGAATCATGGGCCATTTAGTATTTTCACCAATTAATGTTGTAACATCTCCTTTACAGGAGAGGGAACCAATCATTGGTCGGCACTAAGTTACATATCATTACTGTACATTCTTGGATACATCCGTCTCACTGTTAAACTATCATATCACTGGGTGTGCACTATCTTACTTCCGATCAATACCACATCACCTCCAAACACCGTCAGACACTGAGCTCTGTGTATTACACAACTGACAGAGTGGATTGACAATAATAACAATTCTATTATCCTTAAAATAAATATATTAATCTCTCATACAAAATTTTCTTGACAAAAAAAAGAGAAGAATTTAGATTTAAAAAAGGTCAAACTTCTCATATTAAATTATTATTATTATTATTATTATTATTATTTGAGTGGACAAAAAACACATTTGAACTGACAATGCCAAGTCAGAATCAGCATTGGTCAAATGTCCCCTTATTATATTTCTGCATTTATATTAAGACTTCTTCTGGAATATATTAAGCCTATTTTGAAGTGTTTCCGAAGCTGTTGGGAATACACATGTAGCAAAACTCATAAGGGTAGTCATAGATTGACATTTAATAGAATAATATTAGACTTTCATATGTCAATGACTTCTAATAGAATAGTATTAGACTTTCATATGTCAAAACCCATTAACCAAAGAGGGAGAGTTGACCATTACAAGGGCTGAGTTTGGTGGTTGCCATTATATCAAGCCAATTCATAAGAACACCCTATGTCCTTTACTATATGTTTAACACTTCAAAATTCAGCCTTCTAGAATATGGAAACTACATAGGTTATTAATGTTGGATGCTTCTACATTATTGGGATCCCTTCAGGGTCTCTTCTAGGTTTTAAACTCAACTTAGGTGCGAAGGTATGAATGCTTCAAAGTTTGCATGTATTATATTCATTGTTATTACTAATAAAGAGAAATCTCTCCATAGTAAGGATTAGTAGAAACTTCCTAAGGTTCTCAGTTTTCTAATATGCTAATGTTTTGGCCTTATTTGATTGTAGGGAATGCAAACAACCTGTTGAAACTTTGGCCAGATTGAGTAGTTCAGAGTGAGTACAGAGTGTGTTGTCATTGTTGACAACCTTGGGCGAGTAATGTGGAGGAGAGAGAGTGTCTGAGGCCCCACTGTTGTGGCACTGGGCCCCAATGAGGCCCTACAGATGATGTGGCACAATAGTTAATGAGAGTCTAACAGAAGAGAGAGAATGAAGACCAGAACGAAGGTAGAGAAAGAAGATAGAGAAAGAAGAGAGAGATAGTAGAGAGAGAAAGGAGGAGAGAGAGTGGTAGGGACCAGGTGGGTCCCACCTGATGTCAGTCATCTAGGCGGCTCTGCCAGCCAGGCTATGCAGTAGCACAGCCCAACATGCCATGTGCACATCCAGCTTGCCGGCAGCAGGATCGCGCAACAGCAGCATTAGTTGGCTCCCACAAGTCCGCAAGGCTCGTAGGGCCTAACTGTGTGCGCGTCTTGCAAGCCTCCGCAACGCTTGAACTGCATGCGCACAGGGTGCTCGATTATTTGCCGCAAAGAAGCCCCATCGAGACGTCCTACTGGAGTTGGGTCCTCTGTAGGTGATAGTTTTCGGTTATAGAGGCCATTTCGGCATTTGTTGAGGGTATTTTTGTCCATTTGAAAAGAGGGATATTCGAAATAGAGGGTCCAGATGAAGCCATGTAGGACTGATTCTCATCGAACGAGTCACAAAAGGTGGGATCTGGTGTAGCTTAAGCGCTCTGTCAAGATGCTCCCGTAACTTATTTCATTGGCCGGATGCATCTTAAAAGGTTGTACCGCATTGCACAGAGATCGCTCTTCGATTCCATGTGGTGTGCGTACAGTGCGACGTCGAGTCTGATCCAAATCCGTAGGCTAGGATCGCAGCCGAGATCGACTGACATGATTAAGGAAATCCAACGGCCGTAGCGGGATCCCGCGCTTTTAACGCCGATCTAATGGCGATTAATTCAAGATTCTGTGCGGACCAATAAAAAATAGACAACATTGTATGATTGACAGAGCGGCGGTGCTAGTGTGTATCATGGGGCACTGTATCAAACTCTGAAGATTCCTTTTAACTTAATTTGAGTGGTCGAATTTCAAATGATGATATCTGAGCCATCCAATGTTCGATTGTGGCGATCCAAAGTCCCACGAACTCCTCTCTTCGAGCACTGTTCACCTGTAACAAGAAAAATAAGTTTTGGAGAGTGTGGTTCTGATTTGTGAGAAGAAAGAAGGTTCTTGAGCATATTTTGTGTGAAAAAATCCATCTCCACTTTCCTCTCTCTGACATCAATGGTCACCTAAAGCTTTGAAGAGGTAGTGTGAGCATGTTGTGAGAGTTTGATGTGGTTGGGGTTGCGTAAAAAGTGTTGGGAGAATGCCAAACTCTCATTCAATTAAAGAAGCTCACCTACTACCATTGGAGAGGTAGGGAAGCCTATTTGGTGAGCATCACTCATGCTGTGATGTTGGGAAGGTAATCACGCACACAAATCCTATTTTAAGATTTTTGCAATGTCTGGGAAGGGTTTGTAATCAATCCATTTGTTATTCTCTATTACTTGTCAAGTAGGGGCTTGACAGGATTGGGGTTGTTACCTAGTTCCAAAGTTGTTGCTTGGACTGTATCTATGTGGTAGCACTTGAGTTGTAGCAGCCAAATTATTTTGAGTAGCGTATTGGGTATAATATGAAAATCCTGATTTAAGGTATTATCCCGTGGAATAGCCATCACAGTGTATGATTGGTGAACCACGTTACATACTGTATTATGCTGACATGAATGTGTTTGCTTATGATTGTGGAATAGAAGTGTGTGGGTTGCAGGTTGGGTGTGCATACTTGGTAGGCCAAGCCCCTGGTATGGATGGTGTGTGGTTGGTGTGTATCTCGAAATGTGTTTGATAGATTGTGTGTATGAACAAATCTTCTAGTCAGCTCTAGACAGCACAACATAGACAGACAACTTAAGACAGTATTATGGTTTAGTTGGGCAGACTTCACAGTGTTAAGAAAGAATTTTTAAATAGTCACTGATTCACCCCCCTTCTCAGTGTCAACCTGGGAATCACACAACCATTTTAATATGGGTTACATATCGAATAGATTGGAAGAGGTAGGTAAGTCTCTCAATTGTCTTTGAAGAGATTAGGCTGGTCTCCCATTGGAATGCAGTTCGAAGTTCATCATTTCAATCATTATTACATGGAGAAATGTTAAAATCAAATCATCTAAGCTTCCACCCTCAATCATTAATGATGTAGTTACATTCTTAAATTAATATATTATTTTTTCATACTTAACTTTTTTCCATCAAAATGAAAGTATAGAGTGGATAAATAGCACGTTCGAATTGGCAATCCCAAGTCAGAACCAAAGGATCCACATCCTCTTTTCCTAGAGGTTCGAGAGGAGAGGCGACAACCCCCTTAGATGGTCGACACGTGGGGCTCTGGTGAATCGAAGCCTTCCATCCTAGCCGGCTATCTAAACCGATAAGGAGGTGTCGGCTTTGATTCACCCGAACCTCAGGTGTCGGCCATCTAAGGAGGTTGTTGCCTCTCCTCCCGAACCTCTGGGAGAAGAGGATTTGGATACCATTGGTCAAACATCTCCTTAGTATTATGCGGAAATTAAGTTAAGGGTTTTTTTTTTTTAATGGAATTATTTAAGCCTGCTTTGAAGTGTTTCCGAAGTTTTAAAAATATAGGCGGCAAAAGTCATAAGGGTAGTCATAGATTGACTTTTAAAAGAATGATTAATGGTTTAGAAATATGAAATTATAATATTATAGGAGGTAGAGTTGGCCATTATACAAGGGTTGATTACACCGTTAGACCACGTTTCGGTCAACGGATGGTTCGGTCAGTCAGATTGATTTCAGGCCATCTGATCGTAGCACAAAATACGGGTGATATTTCTTCCTTTGGATCGAGTTATTTCAGTCAGATCGACGGCGAGGAACAAGAGTGCATAGATCGAAATCTTCTCATGACTTTCGTGTGTGGAGCGCTGTACCAGATTTCGATGCACGGACCAATGAGAGATCTTGCACTGGAATGAACACCGCTGATCTCTTGAGCCCTGAGCGTATTTTTTTTTTTTTTTTCCGTCGTTGGCTTTGAATATTGATACGCTTCACTTTACACATGCCAATAGATCTAGGCAATATACATCTTGAATTTTCGAAAATGCCTTTAATCTTTTCCCCAAATGGCGTCTACGACCAATTTTAACAACAATTGTCGATTGTAACTGAGAGTTGCATCTCATCCTATAATTTTGTAGAGCAGTAAATAGGCATTCTATGTCTTAGAAGATTTTTGAAGACCAACAAAATGGGGTTTGGGTTTTCTATAGCCATGCAGCCTCTCCAGCTTCATCTGGTTCAATCAAAATGCATTTACATGTGTAAATCCAATGATTCAGAAGGGATTACAGGGACTGCATGATTGCAGAGGGCTTGCAGGGCTATGCACAGGGCTAGCAATGTGGCGTCGTGTTTTGCACGTGCATGTGTACTATTCTTGATGCACGATCGTTCATTACTGTACGTGCTTGGATACATCCGTCTCACTGTTAAACTATCATATCACTGCATGTGCACTATCTTACTTCCGATCACTACTACATCATCTCCAAACACCTTCAGACACTGAACCCTATGTATTACAAAACTGATAGAAGTATCCAAATTGTCTCCTGTGGTCCTGCCGCCCGCCAAGGGCCGGATTTCAGCCGGCCCACTCCCCAATGTATTAGCAGGCGGCCAGACTGATCCCCAAGCCCTTGGATCAATCGTAGGAGCCTCTTGCCGCAGGAGACGATATGAATCCACTGATAGAGTGGATTGACAATAATAACAACTCTATTATCCTTAAAATCAATATATTAATCTCACATACAAAATTTCTTGAAAAAAAAAAAGAAGAGAAAAGTTCAGATTTAAAAGGGAGCAAACTTCTCATATTAAATTATTATTATTATTATTATTTGAGTGGATAAAAAGCACATTTGAACTGAAAATATTGCCAAGTCAGAATCATAATTGATCAAAACGTCCCCTTAGTATTATTCTGCATTTATATTAAGACTTGTTGGAATATATTAAGCCTATTTTGAAGTGTTTCCGAAGCTGTCGGGAATACATGTAGCAAAACTCATAAGGGTAGTCATAGATTGACTCTTAATAGAATAATGTTAGACTTTTATATGTCAATGACTTTTAATAGAATAGTATTAGACTTTCATATGTCAAAACCCATTAACCAAAGAGGAAGAGTTGACCATTACAAGGGTTGAGTTTGGTGGTTGCCATTATATTAAGCCCATTCATAAGAACACCCTATGTCCTCTACTATATGTTTAACACTTCAAAATTCAGTCTTCTAGAATATGGAAACTATATTTTATTAAATTGAAAATCTAGTTCAACTCAAATTATTCTCCTAATAAAATAATTAAAATATAAATTTTCTTATTTTTAAGGCATGTATTTTAAAGGTGTGGTCAAATCAAATGGTTGAGGACTGAACTTCTGACTATAGCTCCTGCTCTCTTCAATATTTCTTTATATTTCATGACCCTTCAATATATTTTATGATTGTGATTTTGTGTTTACATGTGCCAATTGGTAGGTGGAGAATGCAAAGAAACGCTTGGATAAATGGAAATTACAGGAAGTAGCACAAGAGAATTCGTGATGAAAGTTTTATGGAGTATATGTAATAGGGATTCACATCCTCTCCTCCAAGAATCTGGAGGAGAGGTGGTGTTCCTATTTGATGGATGACACCTGGGGCTCGGGTGAATCCGAGCCGATACCGAGCAGACAAGCTGAGCTGACAGCGGGGTGTCGGTCAGATAAATGGCTCAGATTCACCCGAACCCCAGGTGTCATCCATCTGATGGGGACGTCATCTCTCCTCTAGATTCTCTTGAAAAAAATGAAGTGGATCCATGTAATAGTATTTCTATGGTAGGACCTAATTTCCATCAATCTCCGTGCAACAATAAAAGTGCAACAACAAAAGCAATGCAACAACAAAAGCAATCCATCTCTAGACCACCTTATGAAGGCCATAACACCTTTAATTGTAAGGCTATTTTTTTTTTCCTAGATTGGTCAATGGGGTTTGAAGGGCAGCCTGGCCTCTGTTAATCAGTGGTGTAATTTTAGGAACTAATCATGATGGCCTTTTCATTTTTGCCTCTTCTTTTAATAGTACGGATAGGTTACTAATTTGCTCGCCAAACTGATTGCTTATTTGGTTTTATGAAGTTGCGGTTGAGATGGAAAGTGATTTATTATGGGGTGTGCAAGTGATTAAATCTCTCTCTCTCTCTCTCTATCTCTCTCTCTCTCTCTCCCTAAAATTTAATAATGCCAAAGAACAATAATGAAAAGAAAAGCAAAAGAGAATACAATATAAAGATTTTACATGGCATATCCACACAATGTGTATGTATTACGTCCAAGGCAGAGTGAACAATCTCCCATTCCATTATACCAATGAAAATATTGAAATGCTCAATATTTTCTTTACGAGATTATACCCTATATAAAAGGAAACCTAAACCTAAAAGGTATAAAATTACCCTCTCCCCCCCCCCCCCACTCCCAATAAAACTGCCTAAAAAATTTAAACGAGTAGAACCATGGAAAACTATTGCAAATTGAACAGTCAGGTTTAAAATAATATCAAACTTCACACAAGACATCCCGAGTTATGGATCCCTACCCTACCATGAAGGTTTTTCCTGCTCCATCATTTCAATAGTTTTATTCAAGATTTTAGTGGTTTGGAGTGAATAACTGAAACAGTTTATTGAAAGGAAAAAAAAAAATGTAGATACCCCACTAATCACGTACATGCTTTATATAAAGTAGGAAAACCTGAAATTGGGAGTCTTCATGGAGGAGTGTAACGAATAGTCAATAATTTTTATTTTCTCAGCCCACCAATTAACAGCAGTCTTGATGACCAACGAGCCATTAATATTAGAGCCGTAATGCTCTTCCAACCACTGAGTTTTTCGAGACCTTATCTAAAAACTTAAAAGTATATTCATGGACTGCAATTAAATAATATTTTTAAATGAATAAAGTAAGAATGTTTACAAACGGCAATTAAAAAAATAATACATTTTACATAAATAAAGTAAGAATATTCACGTATGCCAATAAAAAAATTGTGCTATGAGATAAGATAATCAAGTGCTCTAGCTTGGACCCCAATGTCAATGAAAAATTATGAAATTTCATAATATGATCAAGTTATTTATTATTATTATTATTATTATTATTATTATTATTATTATTATTATTATTTATTTTTTATTTTTTTGATAGTATGATCAGATCACTTTCCTGACCATGGCTATCAAATATGCATTTTGCTTCATGTGTTTTTCCTTTTGTTCTCTTATTTGTATCTATTTTATTGTTCAAGGTAGTTCTCTCTCTCTCTCTCTCTCTATGTGCACATGTGTGTACATGCATGCTTGTGTGTATAGTGTGTATGTGTGTATGAATGATGAATGTAACTTGTGATAGATAGACATGGAGGCATCTAGGTTATAAGAATTCTCACAGCCAACTCATTAGTCAAGTATTCAACTCAATGTGGGTTCAAATAATGGATCAAAATTCTGGCAATAGAATCTCCAAATGGTAATGGTGGAGGCCTTTCGCACCTTCATAATTTCTATAGCTTTGGACTTTTGACATAGAATCCACATTTGTGCTGAAATTTGACCAACAATATGGTGGGCTTTTTTAATATAACAAATAAATATTCTTTTATTAAGGTATTTTTTTTCTTCATTGGCATGAGAAGAAGTGAAGATTTATTCTCTCCCTCATCCCCATTTTCTTTAAGAGAAAAAACTTAGTAGGGGGAGAAAACTAATACTTATATGATAGCATCCAAGATCCCAAACTTAGTCACTACGAGATAACTTTGAACACTCTCTAATACATTTGGTGGTATGTAACAGCATCATTCATGTGAATGACAATAAAGTTTTTTTTTTCCCCTATATATTGAAGTTACTATGATGATTTCTTTTAATGCAAACTCATTGGGTTGTTCTAAGGTTAAATGTACAATCCTTGGTACTTTTAGCCTTACCCATGATAAATAGGTTCAAACAAAAAATAGAAAGAAAAAAAGAAGAACATAGATAGAGCTTTATGTGGTTCAGCCAGTAGAGAGCTTATGCCACATATAGCCAGTATGGAGTTTATGTCTATCTCTCTCTTCCTTGAAATTTGGACTTCTTTTCTCTTTCCTCTCTCTCCTCCAAGTGATGGGCTCTCAATTTTTCTTGTACTCCCATTTTCCTCGCTAGCGTACGCGTATAAGACTCCAATATGTATCACTAGCCTGTAGATCCTACTCCCGAAATGGGAAACAAAAGTTGTGCTGAGCCTCCGATGAAAATCCCCAAACGTGGCCCATCCATATAGGGACATGGGCTGTCTGTTGCCACCCCCGAGTGTGAACAGTGAACTTCCTAATACTAAGAATGAGGCATGGCCGGATGGCCGTCATGCCCATGGTTTGAAATCCAAGTATTCTATAAAAAACAAAAATCGAGGCATCGGATACGGTATCGGCCATGTCCAAAACTGAATTCGGATCGATGTATAGATCTAATGGAAATCCGATACGTGTCTCATCCTCATTAAAATAACATTAAAACATACTAGGATCAGTGATTGAATCAAATATCTACCATATCCAAAACCGATACGAATCCACCGATCTTACTTGAACCGTATTTATGTCCCAATAAAAATTCATCCCCATAAGTGATTAAGGAAGAAATGACCTAATTAAGCAGGAACTCTGCTAGAATATACTTGAGGAACCATGCACTCTGGAGTGGGTTGTAATGATCAATCTATGTGAAAACATAGCATAATTATAGTGTATGAAAGTGCAAGTACTCCATTTTAAAAATGGGGCTTACATGCTCTCGGTTTGTCAAGTGGGAACCGACACAAACAATTTTTGTCGCCCCAATTTAGGGTAATTGTGTACTCCCGCATTGTAAAATATGAGCACTTTCAACCATTTTTTTATAAAATTCTGATGGCATTTGGTCAAAGAGAGAGCGCATTCGCATACCTGATGCCACTTGCTGAAAGAGAATTCACTCTGGACTCTCGCATTATTAAAATATGAGCACTTTTTAACACTTTTTTTATAAATTTTTTTTATATCATTTGGTCAGAGAGAGAGAGCCCACTGGCATACCTTATTCCATTTGCTCAGAGAGAATTCTCCTCGGAAGTTTTAATTTAAAATAATAAAAAAACGAAATTGTCATGTAAAATAGTAAAATACGTTTTTTTCATTACATATTTTAATTAAAATACAAAAAAAATATTAAAAATATAGAAAATTTTACACTAAAACAGCTTAGAACTACAAAAACGAGGGAGGACTTTGAACTGGTAATAGTAAAATATGTTTTTTTCATTATATATTTAATTAAAATATAAAAAAAATATTAAAAATATAGAAAATTTTACAATAAAACACCTAGAAGAACAAAAACGAAGGAGGACTTTGAACGTGTAAGGCAGCATACACTTTGAGAGTGAGATTTTTTCTATTCAATTTTCTTTTTCTCTCCCGAAAAGGAAAAAGACGACGTGAGAGAGGAAGTCGGTTCCCACTTCTTACTAGCCAGTTGTACAGTGTGTGCGTGTGTGGGTCCCCCTTCTAAAACTGAGGACAAAGAGAGGAACCCAACCCCCCTTCGATGATCTAATATGCCAGTATTTGAACGTTATAAATACAAGCCTTTGGTCTCCATACTCATTCACAAAAGCAAAATACACGAGATGGAGAGTGTTGAAGGAGGAGTTGTCATCCTTGAAGCAAGCAACCAGCAGCTTGAAAGAGTACTATCAGACACCCAGTCACCTCCCTTCAAACGTCTGCGGTTAGCCTCATTGATAGAGCTTAAGCTCCTCTTCAAAATCGCTGCCCCAGCAGTGTTGGTCTACATGATCAACTATTTCATGTCCATGTCCACCCAGATCTTTTCGGGCCACCTTGGTAACCTCGACCTTGCCGCTGCTTCTCTCGGCAACACTGGCATCCAAATCTTCGCCTACGGACTCCTAGTATGTATACTGTATACTCTGATATAGGACATTCATTTTTCATTATTCTCTCTCTCTCTCTCTCTCTCTCTCATACATGTATGGGTGTCTTTGTGTATGTATGTACGTATGTACGTTACTTATATATTTATTTATTTGTTCAGCTGGGAATGGGGAGTACAGTGGAGACCCTATGCGGACAAGCCTTTGGGGCATCAAAGTATGAAATGCTGGGGATATACCTACAGAGATCAACAATCCTTCTGATGTTGACTGGGCTCCCACTCACAGTGATCTACATCTTCTCCAAGCATATCTTGATGCTATTTGGTCAGTCCTCAACCATCGCATCCGCGGCTGCCACATTCGTGTATGGCCTCATCCCTCAGATCTTCGCCTACGCAGCCAATTTTCCCATCCAGAAGTTCCTCCAATCACAGAGCATTGTGGCCCCCAGCGCCTACATCTCCATAGCTACGCTGCTTGTGCATCTATTGCTAAGCTGGGTAGTGGTGTACAAGATTGGGCTTGGATTGTTTGGGGCTTCCATGGTGTTGAGTCTGTCATGGTGGATCATAGTGCTGGCCCAGTTCATATACATCACCAAGAGTGAACGCTGTAAGCACACCTGGACCGGGTTCACCCTCGAAGCTTTCTCTGGATTACCCAACTTCTTTAAGCTATCAGCTTCATCGGCAGTGATGCTGTGCTTGGAGACTTGGTACTTTCAAATTTTGGTTTTACTTGCGGGGTTGCTCAAAAACCCTCAGTTGACTTTGGATTCTCTATCTATCTGGTAAGTCAAAAGTTTGCTCCTCTCTCTCTCTCTCTCTCTCTCTTACACACACACGCGCACACACACACACACATTTCTTTGGTTGTAAACTAAACTGTATAAGTATAATATGTGATGTGCAGCATGACACTAAGTGGGTGGGGACTCATGATCTCGATTGGATTCAACGCAGCTGCAAGGTTGGTGTTTTTTCCTTTTATATTTTTGTACATTATTAACGTATGAAAGCAATGCGGAACCATAACATGAGATCACTGATTAACAGTGTGAGGGTGAGCAACGAGCTTGGAGCTGGAAATCCAAATTCAGCCGCTTTTTCAGTGAAGATGGTCACTTCTATATCATTCATAATCGCAGTGATCCTCGCTATGGCCGTGTTGTTACTGCGTCATTTTATTAGCTATGCCTTCACTTCTGGTGAAACTGTCGCCAATGCGGTTTCTGAGCTCTGCCCCTTTTTAGCCATCAATCTCATCCTCAATGGGATCCAACCTGTGCTCTCAGGTATCAATTAAATTTTATTTAACAATTACATCTATTAGGGGATCCAATTTCTGGGCTTTGATGGGCCGGACTACTACTCACGGCCACTTGAGTATATCTAATTGATTTAATGTCACTGTTTCTGAAGGTGTGGCTGTTGGATGCGGTTGGCAAAAATTTGTGGCGTACGTTAATGTTGGATGCTACTATATTGTCGGGATTCCCTTGGGAACTCTTCTAGGTTTTCAGTTCAACTATGGTGCTAAGGTATGAATGCTTCAAGTTTCAATTATTTTAATCCGATTAAAGCATTCATCATAACTATATATATTATAAAATGGCATAGCTTCATACTTACTACTTAAATTTATTTGAATGTAGGGAATATGGTCTGGGATGATTGCTGGCACTGCAATGCAAACCATCATTTTATTGTGGGTTACATATCGAACAGATTGGAAAATTGAGGTAATAAAGTCTCTCATTTATGTTTCTTTAAGGAAAAAGTTTCTCAGGTCTATCCCTTAGTCAGGAGTTAGGACACCATTAATTTTGTTTCTTCGCCTCTCTCTGCATTGGATATATTCTGTGTAATACCTCAAAGGAAAAAAATTGAAGGATCTGCTCCTTGATGATCAAAATCCATCTTCATTTACTACCCACCAGAATATTTCAGCCTATTACTCTCCTGTATAATTCTAACAAGATTAGACTAGTTTCCCTTTGGAATGCAATTACAAGTACATCATTTCAAGCATTATTTTATGACATTACAATATATTAATTGATTCTAATATGTATTTACGTGTTTGCATTTCGGTCTCATTTTATAGGTGGAAAAAACCAAGAAACGTTTGGACAAATGGGAAGTCAAGGATGTAACACAAGAAAATGTGTAATGGAAGTTTTAAAGCTCCAATATCTCTGTGGTGATTGAGAGACCTAATTGGAATCAAGCTAACAACAACACAAGCTACCCATCTCTAGACCACCTCACCTTGTTAAGGCCATAGCACCAATAGTTCAAAGCTCCAATTCTGTATATTTATATTTTTTTATTTTTAATTAGTCCTTGATACACAAAGAGTCATGTGCCACAAAGTTGGCTCAAAGGTACATACACGGGGTTACTAGCACACACCCGTTCCCCCAAAACATTAACTGTAACTGAGACAATAGAAATGAAACAAAAATTTTCATTGGAACCGTTGCACTCTCAAGCTTGTCTATGTTTTTAATTTTTTTTTTCACTCGATATTTTAATTGCTCGAGCCTATCACGAAACCATCAGGTTTTTTTTTTTATTTTTTTTTTTTATTACTTTTTATTATAAATCTATACCATCTTCATGCTCATAATTGGGAGAATATACAATAATGGTTGAAGCAATGATACAAATGCATAGAAACACATGAATTGCATGCTAATTATACAAAAGGGAGTGAGTATTTGATCGAATTAGATTTTGAAATTTGACCTATGCCAATTCAGCCAAATTTCACGTTCTCTCTATCCAATGGTCAGAATGGATACATTATTTATCCACATGGCAGAATAACTGCTATGTGATGTTTGAAAAAATAACATAGTCTTGTGACAATAATAATTTACTCTTTTTTTTTTATATAATAAAGACCTGCAATAATATATTAATAATAACAATAAAAGATATACATAGTTTGTGAAAATAGTGAATATTATTGTAATTCCCTTTTATCTTTCATTTAGATGAGAGGTGGTATTTATATTGATTTTTATACAAAAGTTACAGTAGGATTGCTCTTTGAACTGTACAAAATCAAATTTTAAATTCAAATAACAATAACTTGTAACTAATATGAAGGGAATGTTGTAGCTAACTTGAAGGGATGAAGTTAGCTATCAAATCCAAGATTAATAAGTAATTTGAATTTGAATAAATACAATTATATTTCAAATTCAAATAACAACCTTGCTGATTTGAAGGGACAAGATTAATCAGAAATAGTAGTTGATACAAAGGGATTATAGCTAACTTGAAGGGTTGAGAATAGCTATCAAATCCGAAATTGATGAGTGATTTGAATTTGAATATAAAACTATATTTCAAATTCAAATCGTACATTAACATCCCCCCTCAAGTTAAAGGCGGTCTTGGAGAGATCTTCAACTTGCCACGTAAGCGTGCAAAGTGGTTATGAGAGAGAGCCTTGGTAAATATGTCAGCTAGTTGGTCTTTGGTAGAGATAAAGTGCACTATCATGAGGCCTTTGGATACTTGATCCCGGACGAAGTGAAAATCTACCTCTATATGCTTGGCGCGAGCATGAAATAGAGGATTGGCGGTGAGATAGGTAGCCCCCAAGTTGTCACACCATAGAATTGGGGGCTGAGTCTGTGAAATACCCAATTTATTGCATAATGAGATAATCCACACGAGTTCCGCTATAGCATTAGCAATCACTTTGTACTCTGATTCAGTGGATGAATGGGCAATAGTGGGCTGTTTGCTGGCAGATCATGATATTAAGTTATTGCCTATAAAGATAGCATATCCACTAGTAGAATTTTGGTCATCTACACAACCAAACCATTCTACAAATATAGTATCTGAGCTGAGTGTTAGGTTGAGAAATATGAGAGGATCTTTGGGGAAGAATAGGTAAAGGAGAAGATGAAGTATGTAGGTCAGTAGGTAATGTCCATAGACATAGGAGGTAATGGGGAGACAGTGGAAACATCTGATGGACTGTTAAGAGAATGAACTTGGGTGGGTAATTGGTCATTATGCACAGGTCAGCAATCCTAGTGGGTAATTGACCCTCATGGACTGAATTATCAACCTAAGTGGGTTATTGTTCCTCATGGACTGAATCATCAACCCGAGTGGGTAAGTGATCAACATGACCTGAAATATCAGTATTTGTAACAGGAAATAGACTAATTGTACTTGGGAATGAATCAGTTATTGGAATGGAAAGTCTAGAATGGTGTTTATATGGAAAAATATGCTCAAAAAACTGAACATCCCGACTTTTGAATATGCTGTGAGAAGTGAAATCATAGACCTTGTATCCCTTTTGGTTATGAGGATACCCAACACAAATACACGGTGTAGACCTAGGAGAAAATTTATGTTTACGAGGCAAGTGATTTCTTGCATAACAAAGAGATCCAAATGTTTTAAAATGAGTATATGTGGGAGGTTTGTGAAACATCATTTCATATGGGGATTTACAAGACAACGTAGGAGTGGGTAACCGATTTATGATATAGCACGCAATAAGAATACATTCACCCTAGAAATGCAAAGGAAGATGTGCCTGAAACCTTAAGGACTTGGCTACTTGAAGAAGATGATGGTGTTTTCTTTTCACAACCCCATTTTGTTGGTGGGTATGGTGGGTGTAGAGACAAGTACGTTGAAGAACTATCCCAAGTAAATTAAAAAGATTTTGCATGGAT